>JAPYZD010001410.1:0-24063 GCA_030522725.1 Ichneumoninae sp. B BG-2022a
CAGTTGATTTTTTTCAGATTTTTATACCATTAGGGAGTGTTCGAATTCTCACTGAATCTCACTTTTGACTGGGAATGTACGTGTGAAGCATCCTTAAGTGTACGATTTAGTTATGTTGCGGTGAACGTATGTACGTTTTAACGGTGTATGTTCGAAAGCGCTTCCATCTCTATGTTTGTTCGACACTTACAGCATCACACTCCGCATCGTACCCTGTTTCTGCAGAATAGCCGGCTTAGCCGGGATCTCGATGGTTTTCAGGTCGCCGGTTTTCAAGTGGGCATACACCGGTATCTGATCGACGCACAAGAGTAAAATTTGGGACCCCCACGAGGGCGTTGCACACGCCGAAAAATCAAGAATATCCGACAACTCACGTATGCAAGAGAATTGTCGAGAATCGGCGTCTCATCGTACGCTTTCGTTCTCGACAATAGTTCGTAAGATTGTCCGAGGATGGGAGCAGCGAGTTGTGTACCGTACAGAAAGCTCCGTTCGGTTTCCGGAACTTCGATCGTTGAGTCGAGCTTGTCGGTTTTACCTTCAGTGCTCTCTTCGGGCGAGCCTCCTCTCAGAACCTGTGAGCGTATGGCAGTGATTCAGGATTTTTTAAATCCACTCCAATGTGTTATGCGGGATTTAGGATTTTCGAAATCCACTTCCATACGCTATAAAAGCCGAAATGCCGAGAATATAGCGTATGGAAGTGATTTAAGATTTTCGAAATCCACTCCGATGTGCTATATGGGATTTAGGATTTTCGAAATCCACTTTGATGTACTATATGGAAGTTAGGATTTTTGAAATCCAATCCGATGTGCTATATGGGGTTTGGGATTTTCGAAATCCACTTTCATATGCTATGAAAGCCGAAGTCTCGAGATTATAGCGTATGGGAGTGATTTAGGATTCTCGAAATCCACTCCAATATGCCATATTGGATTAAGAATTTTCGAAATCCACTCCAATATGCCATATTGGATTAAGGATTTTCGAAATCCACTCCGATGTGCTATAGGAATTTAAGATTTTCGAAATCCACTCCGATGTGGTATAGGAATTTAAGATTTTCGAAATCCACTCCGATGTGCTATAGGAATTTAAGATTTCCGAAATCCATTCCGATGTGCTATAGGAATTTAAGATTTTCGAAATCCACTCCGATGTGCTATAGGAATTTAAGATTTTCGAAATCCACTCCGATGTGCTATAGGAATTTACGATTTTCGAAATCCACTCCGATGTGCTATAGGAATTTAAGATTTTCGAAATCCACTTTCGTATGCTATGAAAACCGGAGTCTCGAGATTATAGCGTATGAGAGTGATTTAGAATTTTCGAAATCATTATGCCACTCGAAATCCACTGTGATGTGCTATATGGAATTTAGGATTTTCGAAATCCACTTCCAGATCTACGAAAGCCTAGGATGCTTTACCACTCCACGCCTTCTGCTCACATCACTCGCAGTTACCTTCAGAGTAGTGAAGCTGGCGATCCGCCTGACGTCTGGTGGAATCCGGTAATTCGTGAAATACGAATGCGCCGGGCTATCCGGTAATATCCTTGACCAGGGCCTAAAAGTGCCGAGCGTCGCGAGGTATCTTCCACCCAGCGTCCACAGTCGAACAGAGTGATCGGCGCTGCCGCTGCAACAACATGATGGTGGCTACGGTCATCGAAAACCAGAAAAAATCAGAGGAAAAAAACTTCGTCAGAGAATGAGGGCAAAGTCAGGGAATTTCACAATTGGTCCGGGAAAAAATACATTGTTGCTGAACCCTCTACAATAAATAAATAAAAAGTACATTAAAGGAAACCTTGAAAAAATTTGATAATAAAAAAAACAATTAAACATTAATATAATAATTCGGCATTTCCATAATTATTTTTTTTAACGCAAGTCGTTAGAAGTTTGTTCAGAGAAAATTGTCAATTTTCCCTGATTCAATTGGTAAATTGGTATCAAGTGATCAATTGGTAAACTGTGAATTGGTCAGGTAAAAGTCAGGGATTTTTTTTCCGAAAAAAACGGCGATTATAAATTCTTCGGCACTCTTGTCGAATCGTGGAAACTGTCAAAGTACCTGACAATTATACGGGCATTGGGTATATTGCTGAACCCTCTACAATAAATAAATAAAAAGTACATAAAAGGAAACCTTGAAAACAAAATAGAAAAAATTTGAAAATAAAAAAAACAATTCAACATTAATATAATAATTCGGCATTTCCATAATTATTCTTTTTTAACGCAAGTCGTTAGAAGTTTGGTCAAGGAAAATTGTCAATTTTCCCTGATTGGTAAATTGGTATCAAGTGATCAATTGGTAAACTGTGAATTGGTCAGGTAAAAGTCAGGGATTTTTTTTTCCGAAAAAAACGGCCATTATAAATTCTTCGGCACTCTTGTCGAATCGTAGAAACTGTCGAAGTACCTGACAATTATACGGGCATTGGGTATATATTGAAGACTCTTGACAGCCTCTGTGTGCCCTCGGATCGAAGACAGTAACATCGGCATTGGCTGATCTTGCACCGATCTCTTAACGCGCCCGTTTATACGATCGTGCCACAGAAAGGGAAATTCCAATCTTAGCAGCGGCACCGACACCCTCGGTGGATTCGGCAGAGCGTAATTTTTTACGAGCCACACTTTTATATAACCGGCAGCGTGACCTAAAAGTCCAAGATGATTAATTCGTCGAAATTACGCAATGAGATAGCAAGAAAAATAAATCTTGGACCGGTTATGAGATATTCATTGTCCGGTATGCTGTATGGGATTAAGGATTTTCGGATTCCATTACTTTCATATGCTATAAAAGCCGAAATGTCGAGAATATAGCGTATGAGAGTGATTTAGGATTTTCGATGAGATTGGAAAAAATAAAATAAATCCTGGACCAGTCATGAAATATTCATAGCCCGGTATGCTATATGGGATTAAGGATTTTCGAATTCCATTACTTCCATATGCTATAAAAGCCGAAATGTCGAGAATATAGTGTATGGGAGCGATTTAGGATTTTCGCAATCGACTCCGATATGTTATATGGGATTTAGGATTTTCGCAATCGACTCCGATATGTTATATGGGATTTAGGATTTTCGATGAGATTGGAAAAAAATAAAATAAAGCTTGGACCAGTCATGAGATATTCATTGCCCCGTATGCTATATGGGATTAAGGATTTTCGAATTCCATTACTTCCATATGCTGTAAAAGCCGAAATGTCGAGAATATAGCGTATGAGAGTGATTTTGGATTTTTTAAATCTACTCCGATGTGTTATATGGGATTTAGGATTTTCGGTGAGATTGGAAAAAAATAAAATAAAGCTTGGACCAGTCATGAGATATTCATTGTCCGGTATGCTATATAAGATATAAGGATGCTATATAAGGATTTTCGATATAGGATATAAGGATGCTATATAAGGATTTTCAAATTCCACTACTTCCATACGCTATAAAAGCCGAAATGTCGAGAACATAGCGTATGGGAATTATTTAGGATTTTCGAAATCCACTCTGATGTGCTATATGGGATTTAGTATTTTCAATCAGATAGGAAAAAAATAAAATAATTCCTGGACCGGTTATGAGATATTCATTGTCCGGATCGGTGGCCAGCGACAGAGCGCAATCTTCATGCGTGTGAATGGCTGAGAAAGCGATGAGAAATCCTGCGGCGACGTGATGAGTCCAGACTTGAATCAATCCGGAATCCAAGGAAACCAGCAAACTGCCGACATCCGGAGCCGTTTGCCGAGCGGCCAAGAAAATAATAGCCCTCACGGCGACCGTTCTCGTGATTCCGAGAGCCGATTCCTGGACGACGGAAACGTCGTTCCGAAGAATAGCGGATGGGGTTGGTCCGCCACTTCGGCCGGAAGTGCGCTTTCTCGCGGCAATGCGCTTGAGGCCCTTAGTCGGCTGCGCTTGAAATTTATCTCTGGCTTCTTTCTTGTAGACAATCGTGTAGCTGTAAAAACGAAGACGATTGAAATGGCAATTTTTATTTTGCTTCCTCATAGAGGAAGCTATGTTTTCGTGAAATTTTTTTTTTCGATATTTTAATGTCAGCGTACTAAAAATGGTCGAAAACGTCGAGAAATGTGATTTTTAGCTGCCGTCCGGATGTATGTGTGTGTGTATGCGTGTGTGTGTGTATGTGTGTGAAAGCGTGCATCGCTTAGAACGACTATAACTCGGAAACGGCTTGGGATAGCGGGTTCAAATTTTGAACCCGCTAGTAGACTGGTTACGTCTCCTAGTTCGATATAATTTTCATGAAGATTGCGACCCGTTTCGGGATTTCACGGGAACTCGAAATTTTATCGTCGAAATTTTATCGTCATAAAACTGCACACGAATATAGTTTCGGGATTTCACGGGAATTCGAAATTTTATCGTCGAAATTTTATCGTCGAAATTTTATCGTCGAAATTTTATCGTCGAAATTTTATCGTCATAAAACTGCACATGAATATAGTATTTTTATCAAAGACCTTTGGTATTGAATTTGGCCGAAATCTACCGAAGGGATCATGTTTTATGGAATTTTGATTTTTTTCAAAAATTACCAAAAACCGTCTAATTTGAGTAAACATGGAGGTATCGAGCTTAACTTTGGCATGGGAATGGACTAACACGGTACAATGTTTCGTAATAAATTTGGTAAAAATTAATCCTATCCTTTAAATTTTCTGGGATTTTGAAAATTTTCAATTTTTCTGAAATGAAACTTTTCAAAATCCCGCAATTCCAATTGATCTGAATTTCTGAATCAAAGACCACGCAAAGAGTAAAATGAGTTATAGTATGGTAATCAGCGCTGAGGAATAGAATAAAAATTGGCTTAAAACGACGCAATCTGCAAATTTCAGTTTGTCATATCCTATAACAAATTCCGGGGTCAATTTTGACGGTTTTACTTTTATGAAATGTAGACATTTTTTATGTTACGAAAAAGGTGAAAAGTAATTTGCACATGATTTTTCTATACTCTTTGTTGTGAATATTGTATTTTAATTATAACTTCCTCTGTGAGGAAGCCAAAATGGAATAACGGAATTTATCATAGAGGAAGTTATGTACTTAAAGGTAAAACATGAGGAAGTAATTGTGCAAATCACTTTGCACGCTTTTTTTTTATCTGAGAGTAAAAACAGCAATTCCGATGTCGTACCGACGCTTCGGATCGCTGCCTTGATATCTTCTGTAAGGCTGGCCCGTCTCGAGACGCCAAAGAACGATCTCACCGTTGTAAGAACCCGTGGCCAAAACTTGGGGATACATAACGGCAGCGCAGAGCACGTCCTCGGTGTGTCTCGTTTCCCAATTCTTCTTGTGTATTCCCGTTTCCGTGTCGGCGAATTCTGTCACGTGACGATTCCATCCGGCGCACAGGATTCTGTTCTTCAGCCATATGACGCTCGTTATCTCGCTGTTCGGATTGAAGAGAATTTTTTTAAATTCGTGGCTCGGACTTGCGACTCGAAAATTAAGGTAATTCTTGCGAATAGTGTTCACTTCGCACAAGTTTCAGAGAAACGAGAGGGAATTGCGAACACTTCTCGATGGTACAAAAATCTGAATATTAAATGTGACGAAATTATTCATTTTGCATAATAATAATTCCAAAATGTTATTAACAAATTGATGAAAAATAAAATTGTTCAACAAATTTCTACGAAGTCTCCTAACTTTTTTTAATAGGAAATGAATCGTTCACTTTTCTGAATGCGCATCAATTTTTTCAGATTTTCAAATTCACTTTGAACTTTGTGACCTTTTACAGCTTTCTCCCATATAAAATATATGGGATATAAAATCCGAAGTGAATTTAAAAATCTAAAAAATTTATACGTATTCAGAAAAGTTATCGAATCATTTTCATAAAAAAAGTTAGTTTTCCGGGAGATTTGTTAAACAACTTTATTTTTTATAAATGTGTTGATAACATTTTGGAATTATTATTATGCAAAATAATTTTTTTCAGCACCTTTAATAACATGCTTGATTTTTTCGGATTTTTATAGCATCGAAAGTGTTTGCAATTTCCTCTCATTTCTCTGAGACTTATGCGAAGTGAACGATATTTCGCAAGGACTGCCTTAAATGCAGGTCTGGGTGTCACCAGTTGTCCTCGATAGCCATGTTTCTTATGCAGGTTCCGGTATTGAAGTTCCACATTTTTAGCGAGCCGTCCCTCGCCCCGGTCAGCAGAAGCTGCTCCGAATTGTCGAAGCACGCCGCCGTTATCTCGATTCCGACGCATTGGCCAAAGAGCAAGTGACTGTGCGCGTTCTTTACCAAATGGAAACGACGTCCGAGCCACGGTTCCCAGACTATTATGCAAGAGTCCAGACCGGTCGTGACTATCTATGCAGTGAAATATTTTTTTATGTCACCGACCGAGAATGCCAGTTTTAATGATAGTTTTACTCGCGAATTTTAAATACTCGTGGGACATTTCTTTTTTTCTTAACTCGTGTAATTGCAACACTTGCGTTAGAAAAAGTTTTTTCACACTAGTATGGTAATGTACTATTTCCTAACGCACGTACGTAAAAGCCCGCTTTACGTTCCTGCGAAGTGAGCGCAGAAAGGCACTTTTTCGCATCGCGTGCGAAAAACGTGCTACGCATGCGTACAAACGCAGTATGGTATTTTTTTTGAATCTAGGAAAATTAGCCCCCGGAAAATTGGCCACGGAAAATTTGCCCCCAGAAAATTAGCCTCTCGGAAATTTGGCCCCCATAAAATGCAAAAGAAAAGTCCTTCCAAAAATATAAAGTATATCCTTGAAAAATCATTTGGAAACTAGAAATCTACTCAATCCATCGGAAACGTCCATCTAATTTACCCAGAACATGGCACAAATACTGGTGGCTACGTGAAAATATATTTGTGATCAAAATAAATTCAAAGAGTTACTTTTCAATGCTTTTTATTCCCTAGAATATCTGGAGGACAATGATAACTCAATTTTTGGCAACATATTAAATTATATTGTTATTATAAAGAACCTCAGAGTATATAGATTGTCGATTTTAGTTGTCTGTTCTTAATTTGAATATATTGTTGTGGCACTTTGTAGCGTAACTTTATCTCTTTACATCTGTTGTCTATTATCTATTTTAACTCTTTATATATTTAAAACACATGCACATGCACAAACAGACACACACACACGCATATACTTTTATATGATATTTTCGTCATATTGGGGGCCAATTTTCCGGGAGGCTAATTTTCCGGGGCCTAATTTTCCTGTTACCATTTTTTCGCACTAGGGCGAGAAAGTGCCTTTTTGCGCACACTTTCCATGGAAACCGTGATTTTCGTGAATTTGTTAACAAAAATTATGTGAATGGCATGGGCGTAGAAAAGGGGGTTCTGACTCGTGTGAATGCCGCACTTTCATTATCACACTCGTCAAGAACTCCCTTTCTGCTCCCTTGTCATACAAACAACTATTGTCATTGCCGTTCCGCGATCGCTTATCGAACTTCGTAGGCGTACCACTTTGAACAGTGAATTGTAAAGAACGCAGGAAACTGGCTGAGCGTGGGTAAATCCATCGGACGATTCTTCGTCTATAACCTTCTCGCAAACGATAACGGCGATCATCATGCTGGCTATAATCATCTTGTGCGTCACGGGGTTGTAAATAATCGACATCTCCGTGTGTTCGCCCAATTCGCTCGGAAGATGGTTGTACGTCTGCGCACAATTTATGTATGCGTTTACCGATGGTAACATGGAACGAACGTCGAAAAATCGTGTTATCAAAGATAACTACTTGAATACACGTTTGACCTCCGACATCCCAGACCTTGATGCAGCGATCCTTCGAGACTGTGTAAAGTCGTTTGCCAGCATTTTGCACGACGATCACGCAAATCGCTGCGTGATGACCGCGCAAGGTCATAATCGCTTTGTCGGTAACGAAGGGATTCCATATACGAATCGTGCAATCCGGACCACCGGTTATCAACAACTGATTGTCTGCCCAATTTCCAAAACGTATAGAGTCGACCTTATAGTCAACTCAAAAAAACCTTATAGTCGACTAAAAAAAAACCTTATAACCGACTCAAAAAAACCTTATAGTCGACTAAAAAAACCTTATAGTCGACTCAAAAAAAACCTTATAGTCGACTCAAAAAAACCTTATAGTTGACTCAAAAAAACCTTATAGTTGACTCAAAAAAAACCTTATAGTTGACTCAAAAAAACCTTATAGTTGACTCAAAAAAACTTTATAGTTGACTCAAAAAAACCTTATAGTCGACTAAAAAAAAACCTTATAGTCGACTCAAAAAAAACCTTATAGTCGACTCAAAAAAAACCTTATAGTCGACTAAAAAAAAACCTTATAGTCGACACAAAAAAACTTTATCGTCGACTCAAAAAAACTTTATCGTCGACTCAAAAAAACTTTATCGTCGACTCAAAAAAAAAACCTTATAGTTGGCTCGAAAAAACCTTATGGGGTAAACCGGCAAATGAATGGACAGTTAAGGAGACGAAAAAGCCAGTGAATAGACTTTTTTATGCACGTGCTCTTATGGAAAGTATCCATTCACTAGTCCTGTCCATCCATTCCTTGGTTTACCATAGTCGATTTAAAAAAAAATAAAAAATATCGTTTCGTACCCTCGCAAAAGGTGAAACACGATATTCCCTTCGGCACGCTGAATTTGTAAATCATTTTCGTCCCCGTTGGATCACTCACGAGGAGAGAGCACTTGCTGCACTTGCTGCACGAAACAAAAGCTCTCAGGGTGTCGTAGTAAGCAACCTGGCTCACCCAGTTGCGATGAACGTTCCTGAACTCCGAGACCTTCAATCCCTTCAATTCACCCTGCAATTAATTTCTGTCGTTAGACTTTCGTTGATGAGGCAATGGTTTTGTTTTTTCAGCAACTTTAACGACGGCCTCGTATCGACTGTGAGAAATATCTTGGTTGGGCGTGTGCTTGAAGGGTCCTTTCTCAACGGAGCTGAAGGACATGACGATGACGGATCCGTTCATGTCGCCGAGAATTATGTAGGATTCGTCTCTTATGTTGACGCTGAAGTGGTAGCTCATACGCACGACCGCACACTCGAAGCTCGATATCTGAGATTTAATGTTCGGTTGAGTTTTCGACTACCGCTTTATGATTTTAAAAAGTTATGTTTCTCAACTGCAACCATACAGCACGGAATATTTTGAAAACATTTCAGAAATATTTTTAAATCTTTCAAATATTCCGATATATTTCTGAAATAAATGGACATCATATTTTGAGATATTCTCCCGAAATATTGCAACGAAACATTTCCGAAACATTTCAGAAATATTTACAATATTTCAAATCTTAGAAAATATTTCTGAAATATATGAAAATCATACGATGGATATGTAGACATCCAACGAAAGATTTCTAAAATATATTTCGGAAATATACTTAATCTTTTATACATCTGAAATATTTTTGAAATAGTGAAAAAATATTTTGATAGCGGGTGTGCATTGAACTATGTTCAGAAGGAACGAAACATAAAAAATGCGATGGATATTTTAATACGGTTCAACTATTTAATGTGTCATAACACTACATGTTATTGGCACTCTTGAAGGGACTCACGGGAATCACATAAATGCAGTACTGGAGGCAGTACATATGTTTAAAATAATGAACAATATCTACAGCACCGAAATATTGATAATTTCTTGAATGTTTCAAAAAGTTATCTAATAAATATTTTACCCACATTTAAAAATATTTGTGAAATGTTTTAGAAACATTCTTGCGAAATATTTTCAAAACGTTTCAAAAGTATTTCAGAAGTATTTATAATTTATAAATACTTTATGAATAATTATTTATTTATAAAGTATTTATTTTAGTAATATTGGTAAAATATTTTCATTAATACAAAAAAATATTTTCGAAACGCTTCAGAAATATTTCCGTGCTATGTGAGCATCAGGTGTGCTTACTGAAACTAATTTACGGTACCATAACTCGAAGATCAAATTTTTTAGCCACCGTATCGTAAAATCGAAGATCTCTTTCCGTCGAACTCGTACACACGATCTGCACGTCGGGCATTGCAATGAAATCCGTGATGGTCGTCGGACGCACTCTTCGATATGCTACACAATTTAAAAAACGGTGAATGCGGCAATCGGTTGGAGGGATTAAACGAAAGTACCTACGGGTTACGGATTGCACGCTGCGCTCATAGACAAGATCCAGTGACCAATAATTTATAAATCCATCCTTGCTGGCCGTCATGTAACAGCCTTTCAGAAAACTCGATGTTCTGTCCTATTGAAAATTCATACATGTGGCGCACCATTCTCTCATTTATGTACTGGATATACATCACTTCCGGTCAGGTCGAAAAATTCGACCTGAAATGACGTATTTCCAATGTGCTCTCATTTCCGGTCGGAAAATGAAATGTTCAAACCGGAAGTGACGTATTTCCGGAATGACGTCACTGCCGGTCGAAAAATGAGATTTTCAAACCGGAAGTAACGTATTTCCGGTATAACGTCACGTCCAGTCGAAAAATGAGATTTGTAAACCGGAAGTAAAGTATTTCCGGTGTAACGTCACTTCCAGTCGGAAAATGACATTTTCAAACCGGAAGTGAGATGTTTCCAGTAAATCTCTGGAAATCTACGTTTCCGGTAAACCTCCGGAAATCTCCGTTTCCGGTAAACCTCCGGAAATCTACGCTTCCGGTAAATCTCTAGAAATCTACGTTTCCGGTAAACGTCCGGAAATCTACGTTTCCGGTAAACCTCTGGCAATCTACATTTTCGGTGAACCTCCGGAAATCTACGCTTCCGGTAAATCTCCGGAAATCTCCGTTTCCGGTAAATCTCCGGAAATCTCCGTTTCCAGTAAATCTCCGGAAATCTCCGTTTCCAGTAAATCTCCGGAAATCTCCGTTTCCGGTAAATCTCTAGAAATCTACGTTTCCGGTAAACGTCCGGAAATCTACGTTTCCGGTAAACCTCTGGAAATCTACGTTTCCGTTAAATCTCCGGAAATCACCGTTTCCGGTAAATCTCTAAAAATCTACGTTTCCAGTAAATCTCTGGAAATCTACGTTTCCGGTAAATCTCTGGAAATCTCCGTTTCCGGTAAATCTCTGGAAATCTAAATTTCCACATAGCGCCCGAACTGAACAACTTACTAGTAGGATATAAAAAAGCTCTGTCGTACCGGAAGTACTTCCGGACAAAAGAGAATCCTGGATATGGGACTACGATGGTGGGTTCTGAGCATAAGGGGCAGTCCGGTCAACGGGGATTCCAAGGTTTGCCACTTCAAGCCTATGTCCTTCTCTTGAAACTCCAGCAATACGTAAGACACTAATTCGTCCCAAGTGACGAAGCCGTGTCGATTAAAATTTATCTGAAAAATGTGTTTGTCTCGTAAGAAGGAAAACTAATGCAACCGAATCGAGCAGTTGTACCGAAGCGCGTTACCTTCTCGAATAAAGTATGTCTTTCTTCGGGGTCCATACGAATATTTAAAATGTTCTCAAAGGCTATCTGCAACTGGCTTTCGTCCATTCGTTCATTCTCCGCAGCCTAAAGAAATTCGTACAGAAATTAATCATTGTCCTTCAGTCACACAAAACGTTCTCACCGTGAAAGCTTCGCGAAGTTTTTCCAGTGTCTCCTCGGTGCACTGTACCTCGATATTTTTCTTACCGAAGAACTCGTCGAATTTACGTTGAATGCTGTTGAAAACGACATAAACAAAAATATTGAGGGAAGCACGCATATAAATTAATTTTATGGTAACAAAGATTCATCAACCTGGAACGGCCATCGCTTACGGAACCCATCGTGCATTAATTAATTAATTCATTCATTCATTCATGTATGTAAAATAATGATCAACGTAATTTTGAAAGATGCCTAAAAAAATGCCGTAATGAAAGAAGCTCTTTTTCCCCCACTGAGAAAACAAACGAATGCGCTGGACTAGAATGTACAGCTGAGCCACGTAGGCACGGACTTCGCAGCGACGATGTCGCGGTAGAAAATAATCGATATTTTCCTACGAGGATTAACAGGTTAAAAAACACCCCCTGGCTCGAGTTGACCAGCTGTTCACTTCTGTCCCTAACGTCGGTCGATGTCGACGCTCCGTCAGCGTCGATGGAACTTTTTACGGCTCTGAGTTTGTTCAACAAACGCAAGTACGAGGAATGCACCACCGTATGCACGAGTCTGTTGAGGAAGAGTCCGCTGGACCAGGTGAGTCGAAATCGACGAACAGCCCCTTAACTCTGCTTTACCAATACTGTACTACATCAATATACTGTACAGGTACTAATATACTGTAATGGTACCAATACACTGTACTGGTACGAATATACTGCACTGGTACCAATATACTATACTTGTACTAATAAACTGTACTGGTATCATGATCCTGAAGACATCTGCATGATATCAAATTTTAACAAGTCATAATGGTTGCGTTTTCCATCGCGTAAACTTCGCTCGGAGAAGTTCACTTAGAGAATAAAATTCTACACGTGAACAATTCTTTTTTCTTCCTAAAGCAGTGCATTGCCCAAGACTTGGCAAAGATGAAGATTGATGTCATGCAGATATCTTTAGGGCCATCTGGTATTAATATACTGTACTGGTATCAATATACTATACAGGTACTAATATACTGTACTGGTATCAATGTAACGTACTGGTATCAATATACTGTACTGGTATCAATATACTGTACTGGTACCAATATACTGTACCGGTGCCAATATACTGTACTGGTGTCAATATATTGTACTGGTACCAATATACAGTACTGATCTCAATATACTATACTGGTCTCAATATTCTGTACTGGTGCCAATATACTATACTGGTCTTAATATTCTGTACTGGTACCAATATACGGTACTGGTCTCAATATTCTGTACTCGTGCCAATATACTATACTGGTCTCAATATTCTGTACTGGTACCAATATACGGTACTGGTACCAATATACAGTACTGGTATCAAAATACTGTACTGGTATCAATATACTGTACTGGTATCAATATACTGTACTGGTATCAATATACTGTACTGGTATCAAAATACTGTACTGGTATCAATATACTGTACTGGTATCAATATACTGTACTGGTACCAATATACTGTACCGGTGCCAATATACTGTACTGGTATCAATATACTGTACTGGTATCAATATACTGTACTGGTACCAATATACTGTACCGGTGCCAATATACTGTACTGGTATCAATATACAGTACTGGTCTCAATATACTATACTGGTCTCGATGTTCTATACTGGTGCCAATATACGGTACTGGTACCAATATACTGTACTGGTACCAATGTACTGTACCAATACTAATATAAATTTTTACTTTAAGACTGTTTGCTTGTTTTTCACTGCCTGCGTTGCTATTGTACTATTATTATTAACAATATTATTAATCTTAAGATCGTTTGCTTATTATTCATTGCCTGTATTGCCTGATACTTAGGGGATTTATCTCGGGATTTAACAAATTCTTATCTGTCTATCCATCTATCTATGGCAATTTTAATCTAAAACTTGTATATGTTGCTTTGTTGTTGCAGGCCGTGTGGGTGTTGAAAATGCGAGCATTGACGCTACAACTTTATATCGACGATATCGAGAGCGAAGAGGAGGGCATAGCCGAGAGCTTGTTGGACAGTTACACGATTGCCTCGATGCCGAGGCCGGGGACATCGCTAAAAAATCCCGGCACGGCGATAGCCGGTCAAGGATTCAGGCCGAAAACTCAGTCGGGCAGACCAGTGACCGGAGTGGTGCGACCGGCCACGCAATCGGCAACTGCGCAGACCGTCGAGCAAGCCCTCAGGACACCGAGGACCGCCATGACCGCAAGACCCATTACCGCGATAACAGGAAGGAGTGTGAGGTGAATTTTAATCGATTCACGAATATACGATTTTTTTTATTTTTTTTTCTTTGGGACGAGAATTATTTTTTTATTGAGAATTAATTTATTTTTTTATTGAGAATTAATTTATTTTTTATTGAGAATTAATTTATTTTTTATTGAGAATTAATTTAACTCGTTTCTCAGGTTGGGTACCGCGTCTATGCTATCGGAGCCTGACGGTCCATTTATTCAACTATCGAGATTAAACGTAGCAAAATACGCCAATAAGCCCGGAGTCGCAAAACCGCTGTTCGAGTACATTTATTATCACGAGCATGACGTCAGATGCGTGAGTATCGGGTCGATTAAGAGAGGGCTTTATTTTAATTTTTTTATTCAAATCGTTTTTATCGAGCACCCTAGCAGCTTTAGCAATCGTAAAAATTACGGTAATTTCAAGTCGCTTTTTGTATTGGTAATAGTAATCGCGAAAATATCTATATTTTAACTTACGCGCTTGCGCGCGCAAGAGCTTGCGATGCCTGCGCTTGCAATCGGTCGTTTCTTTGACCGAGTAATCCAGGTAGCACAGAAAAATTAGTTACCACAAAGTAATCTTAATGG
The DNA here is from genome assembly GCA_030522725.1 of Ichneumoninae sp. B BG-2022a. Classification (NCBI taxonomy): domain Eukaryota; kingdom Metazoa; phylum Arthropoda; class Insecta; order Hymenoptera; family Ichneumonidae; species Ichneumoninae sp. B BG-2022a. The sequence continues at coordinate 14,560 of JAPYZD010001410.1, forward strand.
GTTCCATATGTCCGTCCACCCATCCAAAAAGTTAACTTTTTGATTGATCGCTTACAGTTACCATCCGGATGGACATATGAAACCCATTTCGATAACTTTTCATACCGAATGTCTTGCACTGTAAAAATAAATTGTAAATTTAATGTACGGGAACTTGAAATTTGCTAACATTACTCATACTAATTAAACATTAATGTACTTTGCTTGTAAAATAAAAATACCGGGTATTAAAATTACAAATGTTTTGCTTGAAATTTACAAAAATGTTCGCGAAAAATACAAATTTTACTGTAAAATTGCAACGTACATGTGTTTAAAACTTCAGAAATGGTTTATGTAAAAAAGCTTCCCACACTGTTCATTAATTTTCAAACAAATTTTTTTTAGTGTGTGCTACACTTTAAAAAAAATCCGTATAAATTTACCGGGAAGTTCCGTGGAAGTTTTTACGGAAAAACTGGTATTACGGAAAAATTTCATGCACAACTGTGATGAAAAATTAATGTTCAGGGTATTAAAAACATTGGAAATACTTTATTATCAATAATTTACTGTAATGTTACTATAAAAGTACATATATTTTTTATCACTTTTTCATACGAGATGTCTTTTCACTACGTAGGCCATCCGGATGGACATATAAAACCCATTTCGATAACTTTTCATACCGCATGTCTTTTGCTACACTCTAAAAAAAATCCGTATAAATTTACCGGGACGTTACGTGGAAGTTTTTACGCAAAAACTGGTATATTAAATTTCATGCACAATTGTGATGAAAAATTAATGTTCAAGGTATTAAAAACATTAGAAATACTTTATTATCAATAATTTACTGTAATGTTACTATAAAAGTACATATATTTTTTTATCACTTTTTCATACGAGATGTCTTTTCACTACGCAGAAACCGAAAATACGATTATTTTTCGTTTATTCCTATGAGTAAAAAGTCACCTGGAACTACCGTATTTTTTCGGTTATTCTATAGATATTAACAAAAAAAACAACGTTTACTGAAGTTCCCTAGCAAGTTGATGGACCGCAAACGGACCGAAAAACGGACACGTTCGTTGGAGAACAAAACGGACCGTAAAAAACGACAAAACGGACTATAAATTTTTTGTTAGCATTTGGTCTTTTTTCTGTTGCGGAAACCGAAAACGGACCGAACGTTTTTTTCGAAAAATTTGCTTTGGTCCGTTTTCGGTTCCCACAACCGAAAAAGCACCAAGATCGTATTTTTATTCGGTCCTTTCATTAAAAACATAATTAAAAGCAAAACAATAAAAAAAAAATTTTTAAACTTAGCCAACATTTTTTATAAAAAACGTTCGGCCCTTCCTCGGTTTCCGCAACCGAAGAAGGACCAATCCAAACGTACGGTCCGTTTTACTGTTTTTGTGGTCCGTTTCGTTCCCCAACGGACGTGTCCGTTTTTTAGTTTTTTTCCCTAAAAGCAGCCGTCCGTCGACTTGCTAGAGTTGCTGGGCAATTACACGACCCAACAAAATCGAAGATAAAGATACACATCTATTTTCTGCTCCAGGCGCTAGATCTTGCGGTGCAAGCGACGCAAGCTTGCCAGTACAAAGACTGGTGGTGGAAGGTCCAATTGGGAAAGTGTTATTACACACTCGGTCTGGTCAGAGAGGCCGAGCAGCAGTTCAAATCGGCGCTGAAGGATTGCAAGAGCATAGAGACCGTTCTGCGATTGATAAGGGTCTACATAAGACTCGATCAGCCGCTGGCCGCTTTGGATCTTTGCAAGAGAGGGCTGGAATTGTTCCCCAGCGACGTTACCGTCCTCGTCGAAATGGCGCGAGTCTTCGAGGGACTGAACAGCGTACCGATGTCCGTTAAATATTACAAAATCGTGGTGCAAGAGGACGCCTCTAATACCGAAGCGATCGCCAGTATCGGTATGCATCATTTTTACAATGATCAACCCGAATTGGCTCTGCGTTATTACCGGTAATATAGGATACACCATCCGGCGGAACTGGCGCAACCGCGGGTTCGAAGTTTCATCGTCGCATTAGGGTTGCCTAGGGGAGGGTTCGATTTCCGGCGCGAGATGTTTTCTTCGCACACCTCTGCGAGTCATTTCCGGTCCTGTCCGTGCCCATGTTTATGAGTGCGCTCTTGAATGCAGATCTGCTCCGTTATGCATTCTTTTATTTGCAACGAACTGCTAGTGGGTTTTTTTTTTTATTGCCAACGATACATCCGATTCTTTTCGCGGGATACATTTCGTCCGTTTTTATAACATAAGACATAGTGGCCGCGGTCAGGGAAAACCGGGAAGTCAGGGAATTTCAAAATTGGTCAGGGAAAGAGTAAATTGTCGCTGAACCTTGTATAAATAAATAAGAAATACATAAAAAGGAGCTTTCAAAAAAAATATGGAACATTTCGAAAAAAAATTAAATAGAATTAAACATTAATACAATAATTAGGCATTTTCATTTGCATCATTAATTTCTTTTAATAGAAGTCGTTAGAAGTTTGGTCAGGGAACATTTTTAATTGGTCAGTGAAAAGTCAGAGAATAGTCACGGAATTTTTTTTCGGGGGAAAACGGCCACCATGTAAGAACGCTTATCAGAGTAGATATGAGTCAAAACCGGAGCTGGGAAGAACTTGAACTGCAGAAGTATTTTTTAGTACTTGAAGTACTTTTTTATGATTTCAAGTACCAAGTACACGCTCACATAACGGATACTCAATTAGCAGCATAACTGCTAAGGGTTGCAGGAAAGACGACGATAAAGTAAAGATTTTACCAGAGCGTTGAGCAAGTCAACATTTTGCACATTATAGTTGTCAAATGTTAGTGACCGATGGGCAAAATTTATTCCTTTGATTTGCACATTGTGCATCGGTGTATTTGAAGTCTGCCGACGGTCGCCTCAGTTCCGCTGCGCTCGTCGAGGCTAACGATCGTTAATCGTTATGACGATTAATGATCGATATTAATCGGATAACGATCATTAATCGCATAACGATCATTAATCGCATAACGATCATTAATCGCATAACGATCATTAATCGTTATGCGATCGTTAATCGTTATGCGATTAATGATCGATATTAATCGGATAACGATCATTAATCGTTATGCGATTAATGATCGATATTAATCGGATAACGATCATTAATCGTTATGCGATTAACGATCGATATTAATCGGATAACGATCATTAATCGAGCCCATCTAAAGCACATCGTTTAATTGCCGCAGGAGACTTCTTCAGATGGGCGTCTACAATGCCGAACTGCTGAACAATCTTGGCCTGTGTTGTTTTTACGCGCAGCAGTACGATCATACGATATCGTGCTTCGAGAGAGCCCTCAGCCTCTCGACTGAGGAGAATATCGCTGAAGTATGGTACAACATTTCGCACATCGCGATTGTGAGTAACCGAGTTACGATTACGTAGACACACAGTTGTAGAGACGAACACTGTAAAAAAAATTCGTATACTATTTTATTAACCGGTTAATTTATGCAAAAACTGGTATATTAAATTTCATGTACAATTGTGACGAAAAATTAATGTTCAGTGCATTAAAAACATTTGAAATACTTTATTTTTAATCATTTGCTTTAATTTTACTATAAAACTACTTTAATTTTAATAATTTACTTTAATTTCGATAAAAAAGTATATTAATTTTCCATCACGATTGTACATTAAATTGGACGTTCCAGTTTTTGCATACAAACTTCCAGTTCGGTACATTAAATTTACAATTTTGTTTACAGTGGAACACTGTTAAAAAACTCGCATGAAATTTCGTGTACCAGCCTGGAAGTTTTTATGCAAAAACTGGTATATTATATTTCATGTACAATGTGTGACGAAAAAAATGAATGGTCAGTGTATTAAAAACATTGGGAACAGTATATTTTTAATAATTTACTTTCATTCCAATGAAAAAGTATATTAATGTTTCATCATAATTGTACTTTAAATTTAATGTACCAGTTTTTGCATAAAAACTTTCAGTCCGGTACATTAAATTTACAATTTTTTTAAACAGTGAAAGCCTTTGCAATTTATTTGTAAAACAGTGCCTAGGTGATCTGGTGATGGCAGAGGAATGCCTTCGTTTGTCCACTGCGGCCGACAATAGACACGCCAATTCGTACAACAATCTTGGAGTACTGGAGATGAAGAAGGGCAATGTAACTGCGGCTCGAACGTATTTTCACGCCGCTGCCGGTATCGCCGGTTACATGTACGAGCCGCACTTCAACAGTGCCAATCTGGCTTACGAGGTCGGTGATTTACAGACGAGTTACATCGCGGTGCAAAAATCTCTGCACGCCTATCCCGGTCACTGCGACAGTAAAGAGCTCTTCAGGAAGTTGGAGCAGTATTTCTTTCACATGTAAGATCCGGTATCGACGAAAAAAACCTTCCACCGCGGACTTTTCTTTAAGGATGTTCACACACACACTCCCAACCAAAAATTTAATTTAATAAAAGTTTCTGTACTTTGCGATTTGCCAAAGATCTGAAAAAAACTCATCTGTTTTAATGATGTCAAGGCCTTTGATTTTGCATAATAATAATGCCAAAAAGTTATTTAAAAAATTAATTGTTTAAAACAAGAAACATAAAATCTTTTAATTTCTCGTAGTAAGTGAATTTCTTGATTTTTTAGAATTCACATGAATTTTTTCAGAATTTTCTGATATAAAAAAAAATATTCGATAATTTGAAAAATAGATGCAAAAGCACGAATCTCGGATATGTATTCCGAATCACGATTCCACAGTACACAAAAAGATTCAAGGCGATTGCGCGAACAGTTCCGTATTTATATCGTTTAAAAACATTTCAAAACGTAAGTTTCAAACATGTAAGAAAATTCTGAAAAAATTAATTTAACTTATAGAAGATCAACGAATACTCCTATCCCTACCACTGCGACAGTAAAGAGCTTTTGAGGAAGTTGGAGCAGTACTTCTTTCGCATGTAAGATACGTTATCGACGGAAAGAAACATTCCGCCGCGTACTTTTCATTACACGATTTTCTTTAATATCGTCTATACATAAATATTATATACAATGTACATGAATACCAAAAATGAATGCGATTGCGTATCCGCCGTCTTAAGAACTTCACTGTTAATCGGTGTAAATACTGGCTACATGGCTTGATGAAAAAAATCTACTAAACGCCTTTGATTGTAAAAAAAAAAAAATGTTTCACAGACTTGCCGGCAAATAAATTGCGACATTTTATAATTCTCCGTCGCTAATCGACGATTGGAATGCGAACAAGAAGTTCGTATTGCATCTTCGTTTGGGAAGAGCTCTGTATATCGTTTGTTAGGACGAGTTAAGTGAAAAATGTGTTTTAACGAGTATTCGACGACAAAAATGTCGAACTCTCACTCGCACAGATTGTTGTTTGCCACTCCGAATTTGAATAAAAATTATTGTTTAATTTGTGCAAGCATTTCATTTTTTTATAGGTATTTTACAGTCCCATGAAGAAGCCTCGATTGGTTTCATGTTGTGTGAGATATAACTAGCCACGAGATTACGAAGTAAAACAAGAAGATCGGATACACCGCTAATGCTTTTTTTCCCTGTGGCTGACTGTCTCCCAGAAACGCCATAGAAGCTGAAAAAAAACAACATTTCCGTTAAATCCTCGTTAATGACACCGAGCTGTTTGACAAACTTACCGTAAGTCGCCCACACGAATCCGACTATTGCAATTATCAATCTGAGTATGAAAAGGAACGTTGTTTGCTCCACTATCAATATTATTCTACAGATAATTAGTGCAATTGTAGTTGGCAACAGACAATATCCTAGGACGCATACACTTTGGAAGAAAGATCTGTAACAGCAACAGAAATACAAAAAATCAATTCATGTTCCCACTTTAACTAGAAAAATTACGTTTTTTTTTAAATCTTGAATCCACTTACATATTGCCACCCAGAAGCTTCGAGTTCAAAGTTACAATCATGGAGCCTATCCATACTATGACGAATACTTCCGCGAATTCTGGTCCGCCGTCGTTTGAATTGTCCGCAGTAGCCGAAGACCCCTGCAGAGTCCTGGGTAAGCAATTTATGGATAAATAATCCGTAAATAAAAATCCGCGAAGGTATTACAAAAATCAGCCGTGAGTCTTACATTGCCATAAATGTGCAGAGTACCAACGGTCCCCAGAGATCCCCTGCAACAAGCAAACACAGACGAGCGTGCATTATTATCTATTCCAGTGTTACTCGCTTGATAACGCGGTCGTTCGTACTTACATTCCTTCAACAGACTTTTTTTCTCGTTTGGATATATAACATGGTAGAACTTTTTGCCAACTGCTTTGACGTCCCTCAGCTGTATTAAAAATCAATTGGCATTAAATAAAGTGGCTAATTAAAATAATTGTTTAATTGGTCAAGCGGCCAATAAAAATAATTGTTTAATTCATCAATTGGCGAATAAAAATAATTGTTTAATTGATCAATTGGCGAATAAAAATAATTGTTTAATTGATCAATTGGCGAATAAAAATAATTGTTTAATATAATTGTTTAATTGATCAATTGGCGAATAAAAATAATTGTTTAATTGATCAATTGGCGAATAAAAATAATTGTTTATCTGATCAATTGGCGAATAAAAATAATTGTTTAATTCGTCAATAGGCCAATTAAAATAATTGTTTAATTTGTCAATAGGCCAATTAAAATAATTGTTTAATTGGTCAATTGGTCACTCAGTTGTATTAATAAATACAGATTTGTGCCTCATCAAAGCCTCATTTTTTCTCGCAACCAACTTACAATCGTGTCCCTGATAGGCTCGTCAAGAGTGTTGAAGTCAGGTTCTCCAAGATTGGCTTTTTGTTTGGACGGGCCGACAGTCATCTCTCCCTCAACGCTTTGAGGATCGACGTTGTCCATCGCATCGTCGTACATCTAAAAAATATGAATAATTATTTTTTGAGACTATACTGGATTGCCTCCGATATTCCAGCCATGCACGAAGGTTAGAGGTTTCATAAACTGGAAGCAAAGGACACTGAATCAATAAGACAAGTATTGGTACAAATAATTAAATCAATTTAAAAGCAAAAACTTTTAAATTGATCATTGACAAAAAATCGATACTTAATTTAAGGATCGATACATATATTTTTATGTGATACTATATTATGTAGAAGCAGATCAATAAGTGCAGACTTAAATAATAATAATATCATTGTTCATTTATTTATTTATGGGAAACGTATAACATTTTACAAATACGGTACAGGTAGAAAGAGAATAGTGAAATTGCATTTAGTAAAAACGTACTCCAGATAAATGAAATTAGAAAACCACAGTAGACTAAACAATATAAAATAAAATAATCAAGTGTGATGGAAGAGCGGTTTGGGAAGAGATTTAATAGTTATTCGTAGAACAATAATAATAATGATAATAAAATAGTGTACTGAGAAATTGAGCGAACAGGAACACATAGAAAGGACGCGGTAAGGACTGCAAGGTGAAGTACGTACATCGAGCTTTGCCTCCTGCATCGTTACGGATATTTATTACACGAATAATACTTATAAGTATTAATACGTATTAATATGGACAATCATTTCCGAAGATCTTAATGGATTGCCTGCGATATTGCAGTTGTGCATTAAAAGTTAGTAGACTAAAGAATATAAAATAAAATAATCAAGTGTAGATGGAAGAGCGGTTTGGGAACCGATTTAATAGTTATTCGCAGAACAATAATAATAACGATAATAAAATAGTGGGCTGAGAAGTTGAGCGAACAGGAACACATAGAAACAACGTGATAAGAAGGACTGCAAGGTGAAGTACGTACATCGAGCTTTCCCTCGTGCATCGTTATGGATATTTATTACACGAAAAATACTTATAAGTATTAATACGTATTAATATGGACAATTATTTCCGAAGATCTTAATGGATTGCCTGCGATATTGCAGTCGCGCATTAAGGTTAAAAGTTTCGTAATTTCGAAACGGAGGACACTGAATTGACGTGACAAATGTTGGTACGAAAAATACCGGGAATACGGATTGAAGGAACGAGGAAGCGTGCAAAAGATATGGCAAGAAGAAATCTGACGTTGAGGTACATACATCGAGCTTTGCCTCCTGCATGGTTGCCATGATTGTTGACTTTGTTTCTCAGTCGGTAACTCTCGATCGGGAGTGTCGATGTGCCGTAATTATGTCAGGCACCGGTGAATATTGTTTTTTTCTTTCTCGGAGGGAACCGCAGATTGCGCCGAGGACTTTATTTATAATTACAGATTCGTGTCGTTTATGAGTGCGAGAAGGAATCGAGTGGCTACCGCGGTTGGCCCAACATAGCCTGGTACGAAATAAGTCAGAGTTTTCGTAGCTATCGCCTGAAACACCAACGATATTATCGGAGCGTTCCTCTGAAGTAATAAAGTGTCACTGTAATCGTTGCGGACTCGCGGGTTTCTCGTGATATTTACAATTTAACTAAATCCCTCGTCATTTTGACAGCGATTTCTACTCTGATCCGCGACAACTATGTGGCCAGGTGGCGCAATTTTCAAGATGGCCGCACGTGGAAGCACGCATGTCGCGTAATTTAGCAGCGAGTCGCGTCGACGAAACGTCCTCGAACATCGGAGAGAGCATCGTCGGTTAAACCGGTGTGCTGTTTGCAGAAACGGCAGTCAGCACGCAGGTACGATTAATCCTCGGGCGTTCTTGGGTAAATACATGGATGACAATGTTGACACCGCGATCGTTGATTTTTCTGGCATTCGTGTCAATTTTACCACGTGTTGCGCATGCGCAAGTGCCGGCGTCCGAAACTCCGTCGAAGCCAATCGGCGAGGGCAACGACGACGGCGCCACAATCGAAAGTCGAATCGATGAAGGCCTGTGTATCCTTTTTTTATTGTTGTCGTTGTTTAATTCGAAATAATGAGAATCGTTTCTTGTCGTGCCGATGATTTTCCTGAATACGACGTAGTCATGCAATTATTCGTTAGACGTCGTAAAGAACATCTCGATGCCGTGAAGAATATTCGCCAAATGGCGAGCTACGAGAAACAATACAAAATGGTATCGATAGTCGCTGAGAACGCATTGAACATAATCGAATCGAGTCGTATCTTGATTGAAGGCGCCAAATTTTCACCCGGCGATAACACACCGTTGCGGAACGCGACTATTAGAGATGGTGAGATGACATAGTTACACGTTTTCTTTTTATTAAGAAAGTATACAAAGTACAGTAGAACCTGGCTAATCCGACCTTCGATTAAGGAGGTTGGAGCAAGTGGTGTTCATTTTGCCTAAATTCGAGAAATTCGGGCAACAATTGCAAACACTTTCCAATGTTATAAAAATCTGAAAAAATTCATAATTATTATAGGCACTGAAAAGATTCATTTTGCATAATAATAATTTCAAAATGTTATTAACAAATTGTTGAAAAAAAATTGTTCATCAAAATA
>JAPYZD010001411.1:0-23458 GCA_030522725.1 Ichneumoninae sp. B BG-2022a
ATTCAGTGCGTAAAAAAATATAATATCGTCACGTTTCACTTTGTCGAATCTGCGTTTGGCGCGAAAAAATACATGGAAGTATGTGCTCCTGAATTTTTGGTTTCCCTTTCGATTTTTATTCCAGAATTCCTAGTGATACCTCTTTATCTAGCTTTTTAATCCCATCATATATATCGTCTTGTGTATGTCTTGCTGTAGATCACGATAGGCACCTGGGTTTTTCCGCGATGCCATCGGAAAGCAAAGAAATCGTTGCTTAAAAATACCTAAAATCATTCATTTTTGCAATTTTGGCTATAAAAATACCTGGTAAACTTTTTGTTTAGTTGTCGCTCCGGGACTGTAATTCCATGTATTTTTTCGTGCTGATCACGAATCTGACACTTATTTTATTCGCAGATGAATATTTGATCCGAAAAAATGCGTCTAACAAAAAAAAGTGGGAGATTTTATGGTGAATTGCAATCGTCGTTTTACGGTTGTTTTGGAGTAACGATAAACCGATAGGGTGGTAGCCAGTAACACTTTCAGTAGCGACGGGGTCGCCGAGCGAGGAGGGACGATCGCATGTGCCGTTCGGAGAATCGCACGTACGACAATGGAAAGGGAACTCTAATTCGCTGGATCGTTATCACATGCGAATTATGAATCATTGTAACCTTAGATGTTTCGAAGCATAATAAATATTTATTTCAAATACTTAAATAAAAAATCTCCAATATTCCAACATCATTAAGCCTTAGACGGTGCATAAGTTTTTAGCCTGTAGATCGTGCAAAAATATTCGATGCGCAGGTTCCTCCCTATTTTTATTTACTAGGTACAAAGCCGAGATTGCGGGGTTCCATGTATTGTTTGACAATATCATCGGTAATCTTGCTCCTTCTCTCTTGATGCTCCGCAACGATTTTTTGTATCACGTCTATGAGTTCCTTCTTTAGCTCTCCAGTCAGAACTTCGCCACTCGTGTATCCCTGAAAATAGATTTATTGTTTGTTCAGTCGTCGAAGCGATGTACGATTATGTATGTAACTCGGCGCGTGAAACGCAATAAATTTAGCCGTCTCTTCCTATCACACTCGCAATACCGGTAGCGTCGAGACGCTATTTTCATGAAAAATAAAAATAAAAATTACAGAACGACGATTTCTAATCATTGTTAAATTTTTTCCAACTCTGTTAAATGTGTAAGATTGTCAGCATGAAATGCCCTACCGAGTAAACGTGGATTGTCCTCGAAGTCTCTACAAAACTTTGACCATTCAAATCAAATGTTTTCGTGAGTCAGCGTTGAAGAATTTACGGCCGATCCGTGATAGCTCCGTAGACTATGTTTACTAACATTCAACAACTACTTTCTTACGTACACAGTAGGGAATTTTTGTATATACACTTTTTCTGTCTTTTTTCATTTTGAAAGTACGATTCAATGTTGTCAATGTTGTCAACTTGAAAATTTTTGAAGCATTCATGACGAAATTTCGTACTCAAGTAGTATCACAAGCAAGTATGTTTGGCTTCAAGTATAAACTATGTAATTGTTAATTTTTGAAATAATGACCATGGTTACTTGAACTTGACAGAACTATCTATTCATCTAAAACCCGGTAAATCCGGCTAAGACTGACGAAATATTAATATGTAAATTAAATACATATAGAGGTGTTTAAAAAAACTTGTAAAAAAAAACTCACGCTAAAAATAAAGCAAACAAACGAGAAAAAAAGATGTAATTTTTTAAACTTGCAGCGACAAATATATATAGTCGGTTATTTCGACTTAACTCGATTTTAACTCGAAATAACATTGCAAAATGCTTTTTCGCTCGAATAAAGAAACCTAAAAAAAAGGAAAAAAAAAATGTTCGAATAAAAAATGTACCTTTCTAAGCTGTTCAAGTTTTTCATCGTCCTCCATGAAAAATCTGAGCCACTGATAAGAGATGTCGATATCACAGTTGCCTCCCAATTGTCTGTGCTCCTCGACCGTCGCTTGACCGCCGGAGAAAGCGTGTTTGTTTACTTTATTCTTTATTTGTTTGGCCGTATCGGTGAGAAATATCGCTGTGTTCATGTCGCTCGCGGACATTTTTGTTTTCGATCCCTGAAGCGCGGGAAAGAAGCTGGAATGCAGTAGCGCGGGTTTCGGAAAGCCGATTTTCGGCGCTACGTCTCTGGTCATTCTGAAGTAAGGATCCTGATCTATTGCGCAAGGGATGAGGCAGTGAACCTTCGCTTCTCCGAAGATGAAGGGAAAAGTGCTCGAGACAGCGGGAGCGGCTTGAGTAGGCGGAAAGCCGATTTTTCCGATTGGGTCACTGTCTCCAAATCCGAAAATGCCCTTGACCTGGTTGAAGGTCACAGATCTCTGTATCCTTATCATGTTCTGGTAGAAAGACGGATTGTTGCCTATGTGCTCCAGATCAGAGAAAATGAAAGTCTTCTTAACGTCGAAGCCGCAAGCTATTATGTCTTTGGCATTGGCGTATGAGAGTTTTATGGCTTCCTCGAGCTTCAAATTTTTCCATATGAATTTCTCGTCGTCGGTCAGTTGTATGACGAGCGGTACGTCGAAGACATCCTGCAGCCACTTGCAGAACACAAACGGTATAAGGTGACCGAGATGCATTGCGTCGGAGCTTGGACCTCTTCCTGTATAGAGATAAAACGGCTTTCCCTGCTCGTAGAGATTCAGAACCGTGTGCATGTCACGGTGGGAGAAAAATATGCCCCTCCTGAGAAAGTGGTGTGGCGCTTTGCCCGTTATCTTGGCAAAACGCTCCAGAAGCTCGTCGTCGATCTTGGAACTGCCGAACCTCTCTGAAAAAAAAAAAAAGATTTTTGAATTTTTTTTTTTTTTATGAAAAATATATTTTTGGAAAAATGTTCAAATAAAATTTTTGGAAATTTTTTTTCAAAAATTTTGAATGACAACTTTTGAATTTTTGGACATTTTTTCTTTCGTTTGCGAAATGTTTTTTTGGAATTTTACTCACTTATCAACTTGTCGTAGTCGACTCCGGTATCACTTTTGCTTTCGACGGACCAAGGGGTGACGACGTCATCGTCACCACCGGTAACCGTCAAATTGTCAATACTTGAATCCTGCTCCGACGACATTGTTTAAACTAATTATTTAATACTCGAATACTGATCGTTGAACTTTTTAACAATAACTCCCGTGTTAATCTCGGCCAGGTGTGTCATCAGTCGGTGCAGCATGTGCCATACACCCAACATTCGCGGCAGGTGCTTTTCGCAACGGAAATGATAAACGTGCTCTCTCGGCGTTTCGCGTGTTTTTTTTCGCTTACTTTTTGTGGGGACGTTCAGAAACTTGCTTTGGATAACATAGAACGAGAGAGAGTGCTGCGCCTGAGCGAAAGTCAGAGAGAGAAGCCAGTTACCCAGGTATTATTTCTGAACGCGGCCCTGATTATAGAGAAAGCCCAACGTGCCATTTGCGAATATCTTTCAGCTGTTGGTTGCACTGTGTAGTGATTTAATTTGAATCGGTGAATTAGGATTTTTATATAAACCGGTTGTAAAAAGAGAAAACCATAAAAAAAACGAATTCAAAAATGAATGCTTACTTGTTTTATTTATTTAGCTGTTAAGTGTTATAGTTTCCTTTGTTAATTATCCCAAATGACTATATGTGCTCTCAAAGATGTATCTTCTCTATTTTAAACAAATTTCGATGGGCGCCCCTCACGGACCAACGAACCGCAACTTTGGGCTGGATTTTTGTTGTTTTCTAACAATCTGCTCCAACTCAACTCGTAGATTATACTTCAATGACCTCTATAGTAAGGGGACATCGTTATTGTGCACAACGCGATCGTGCACAATCTATTGCGCGTAGAAATATTACGACGACCTCAATAGTAAGAAAGGTTTGCTTCATTTGTGTTACGAGTGCGCGAATCTTGGTTGGCTTTGGTCGTATTAAATTGCAGATAATTATATTCGCTTCGCTCCATCCGTAACATGACCATCGTGGTTTAATTGTCCGTACGTGGTTTTTGTGAGACCAAAACGGTAATTGAGAAAACCCGTTAGTCAGCATTTATTTGTTTCTGTTAGACGTATCGATATTGCCACTAGCATTTATTCAATTGTAATTGAGAAAATATCGTTTTCGTGTACTTTCATTTCATTTCCTTTGGTTACCAATGCGCGGACTTGGTCGGCTTTCGTTAGCAAATCAGTAACGCGGATGACCGTTCGTAGGCCAACGGACTATTTTCAATGCAAATAACACACGGTTGGCCGAGTGCCTCTTCACTGGTTTTGTTACAGTTGGCATAAAAATTGTGTTGTGAATTTCATGATCTTGATTTCTATCGGGCCTAGTTCGACCTTGCGTTGACCTTTATCGGATACAAATATTTGTTTCAGCCAATATTTGTTTCATCCAGGAATTTATTTCGTTGTCTGCTCCTTTCCATCCTCCGAATTTTTCTCGGTCCGCGAAAGAAACATATTTCGCCATCTGCCAGTTAACAGCGTTATTTTTGTTACCACAGATGGCGCCACTGTACAATTCCCGCGTTCTCTTCACGGCACATAATCCGCGCTAGGTTATGTGCGGAAGTGATCTCGCATCACACACACGTAAACCTTGAATGTTATTTGTGTTTTGAGATTAACCGTGAGGTACATCAATTTTTTTGATAAATCGTTCCCGTTTGTCGCGAACTAATTTTTATTGAAAGTCGGCAATAAATTCGTGATGGGTGTACCAGCATTCTTTCGCTGGCTAAGCCGAAAATATCCTTCGGTTATAGTCGAATGCATCGAGCAAAAGGTAAGACAAGTTTTTTTCGATCCATTCAATCCTTATCGATTAATAGATATATCTTCGGTTATTACGTCCGGATTATTGCGGAGTCCGGTCAACTCCGCATTCATTGATTTACGTTGGGTTCTCAGAACTCTTACTTTTTCGCGCCCTTTTAAGGTTATGTTGTTGCCAAACATTCGACCTATTTTTTCCCGTATTTCATTCAGCCTATTTCATTCTGTCTTAGATACTTTTTTATTGGCAGTGAGGTTGTGTCCTAAATTACTGACCTACCTAAATAACTTGACGCGAATGCGCAAAAAATTGAAACATCGTTTCTGTTATTAAACAACACAGCCATATACGAATGACCTTCGAGCTATCTTTGCGAGAAATCTTGAATACAAATTTTTTATTTTCTATTACGGTAGATAGAAGTAGCTTCATTTTTTTTTTACATTGATTAATTCATGTATTTTCGTTTATTTCTATACTGTTCGGCAGATTATGCATTGATTGATTTATATTAACCGAGCAGAATTTGTACTTTTCCATGCTGTTTGAGAGTTATGTCGTCCAATATTTGACCTACTTTTTCTGCTATTTCGTCTAATCTTGAGTACTTTTTTTTATTACCAATTAGTTCTCTCATCCTAGATAACTCAGTTAAGTAAATTTCTGCAAATGTGCAAGAAATTCTTATGTTGTTTCTGTTATTAAATGATTCAGCCATATCTGAATGACCTTCGCTACCTTCACAAGAAATAGAATTTTCCAATTGAAATTTTCAGTTTTTATTGCGGTAGATAAACATAGATTCACTTTATTTTAAATTCCAAAAACCAGAATAATTCGGCAGCCGAGGATTATTCTCATAATTTATAATTGAGTCGTTTTCCTCTTAACCTTACAATAAAAAAAAAAAAATTCAGTTCATTTTTGTATGCAATGGTATTTTCATGTTTTTTCAGATTTTTCATTAACTGTTTTTTTTTTCATAAAGATTCTTCCTTGGATGACCTTTGAGCTATCTTTGTGTGAAATCTGGAATCGAAATGTTCAATTTACATTATGTTGTATAAAAATCGATGAATCTTATTTTTTTTTTCCAAAATGCATACCCCAGCACCCAAAGATTCCTCCAATAATTTAAGCAATTGCCTTCTTAATCCTGCAAGAGTTTATAATTTTTCACACGGTTTAAGTATTCAATTGTATTTTCATATTTTTTCTGATTTTTAATTAACGGTCTTTCAAAGATTTGATGATATCTGTTATTTTGACCTTACGCAGCTTACAAATTTTTTATTCTAACACTAAAATAAAATTTCTCGTACTTATGACTAATATTTGTGGCATTTTTTTTATTTACAGAGCACGGCTACAGAAGGTGTGCCGGTACCAATAAACTCGGCGGATCCAAATCCAAATGGAGTGGAGTTTGATAATTTATATCTGGACATGAACGGTATAATACATCCTTGTACACATCCAGAAGACAAGTGAGACTCATTTAAAAATAGCATTCAAATGAATAATTAAACCGGATCTGAATCGCACTGACTTAATACAAAAAAATTGCAGGCCTGCTCCGAAAAATGAGGATGAGATGATGGAAGCTATCTTCGAGTGCATTGACAGATTATTCTGCATTGTCAGGCCGAGGAAACTGTTATACATGGCTATCGATGGTGTTGTAAGTATATGTCTATTAGAGGTACAAAATTTATTATCGATGTTTCACTCTTATTTTTTTTTTAGGCACCCAGAGCTAAAATGAACCAGCAACGTTCGCGTAGATTTCGCGCGTCCAAAGAGACCAGCGAGAAGCTCAGCGAAATGGATAGAATACGATCCGAGCTCGCTTTGAAAGGCGCATTTTTACCTCCGGAGAAACCGAAAGGCGAACATTTCGATAGTAATTGTATAACACCGGTATGTACAGATTTTTCGAGCGATTCTCTTCCAGACGTTATCTCGGTCGCTGATCAGTTAATTTTATCGCAGGGTACACCGTTCATGGCGCGATTATCAGCATGTTTACACTATTACATACACGAACGACTGAACAACGATCCCGGATGGAGGAACATAAAAGTTATACTTAGTGACGCTAACGTGCCGGGAGAAGGGGAGCACAAAATCATGGATTTTATTCGTAAACAGAGAGGTACAATATCTTGTATCATTGTGACGGAAAATTCTCATCAGAGATTCGCACAACCGTGGTTTATTTATCCCATAATTTGGACAAATTTCATTAAAAAACCAATATAACGAGCAACGGTGAAACTAACCATTGTTAATTTTTGTAAAAATCTATACAACAATAATAACTAATTAGTTAAATTTATGTGACAAGCCCTTTTACAAAGAAAATACAGATAAAATAAAATAGAAAATCGCAACAAAAAAAAAAGAATAGACAATAGTATTTATCGAAAAATAAATGAATATATTATTCAACGAGATGTTAATAAATATAGTAATTAAATACCGTGGATAATGTTTTTTTAGCAAAACAATGAATATTTGACAAATAATTGGGATTTATGAACAACAAATACTTTTTTTTATTAACGAGAGTCGATGTTCAATTAATTTATAGTTGATACGGTTTCTCGTTATGTTTTCAGCACAACCGGATCACGATCCGAACACCCAGCACGTACTTTGCGGTGCCGACGCTGATTTAATAATGTTGGGTCTAGCGACTCACGAACCTAACTTTACCATCATTCGCGAAGAGTTCAAGCCGAACAAGCCAAGACCGTGCGACATTTGTGGCCAGTTGGGCCACGAAATGAAAGATTGCACTGGTTCGGAGCCCGATCAGGCTAAAGAGGACGCGGCATTCGGTTCGGAATGTCAATTCATATTCGTTCGATTGAACGTATTACGAGAATACTTGGAACGAGAATTACAAATGCCAAATTTACCGTTCAAGTACGATTTCGAACGAGCGATCGACGATTGGGTCTTTATGTGCTTTTTCGTAGGAAACGATTTTTTGCCCCATCTTCCGTCCCTGGAGATTAGAGAAGGAGCGATCGACAGACTTGTGAATCTGTACAAAAAGACAGTTTATAAAACAGGGGTAGGTGTGCAATGTTGGGTTTGGCGACTCACGAGCCTAACTTTGTGAGTCGCTAATTAGTCGCAGCTCACAATTGCAGCTAATTTGTGTGCGGGTGAATTTTGTCTATGAAAACAAACGAGATTAATTGGAACATTGTTGATTGCAGGGATTTCTTACGGACAGTGGTGACGTTAATCTTGACAGAGTACAACTCATACTTTCCGATCTTGGTGACGTTGAAGATGAGATCTTCAAAAAGAGACAACAGAACGAATTGGCGTTCAAGCAGCGAGAGAAGAATAAGAAACGACGCTTGGACAATTACAAACCGAATTGGGTGCCGGTTGGACAATTTGCACCTACCGTAAGTATTGCGTCTAAAAAAATGTATTCTATGAGTGAATAGTTTTTAATTCTCTGGCTCCGGTACTATTTTTTTATATTTTTCATACAATATTTCTTTCAGTTCACCAGTGTTAATATGAAAATGGAAAACCAAAAATAGAATATTTTTATTTTACGTGTTTATACTGTTCATTACGTGCAAATACTGTTCAGTTTGGTTTAAAAGTTTTTTTTTAAGAAACAAAACGATAACTTTTATGAACAATTTTTAATACCGAGCGATTGTGGAGGTACAATATTTGACAAAGTAGATAGTAGATAAGTGGATAGATAGTATTTTTAGGCACTGCAATATATTAGAGTTATTTTTTAAAACGTTCTAATAAAACGTAACGATAACCCATCTCTGGTTCTTATCAGTATTTTTTTTAGTTGAAGTCATTTACAATTACGTAATTGTATACATATTATAGACACTTATTATAATGAACGGTTCGTATTAAAATTCAGTATAGTCTTTAAACTCCTGCAATCGTTTGAACAATTGCAATCGTATAAAATCCGTCTTCCACACAAACTCTGCATGTTTATAAATCTATTTAAATGTCTCGAATTTTTTAAATACTCTGATTATACGTTTCACAGCCACTGGGCCAAGGTGTAAAACCAGTTCAAAATGCACGCCAGGAAGCTTATCAAATGCGCATGCAGGGAAGAAATTACAATACTAATGCCACAGAACGGGCTTTGAAGGGAACGAATGTCAGTACGGCTCTGGAGAGTATGCTAGTTCCGGATGTACGTCTATCAATAATCTACCGTTATAATAATCTTTATATCTTCGTGAAAGTTAAAAAATAGCTAAGATTCGATGTTTTTTCAGGGCTCGAACAACCGTGGCGAGAAGCGTAAGCCAGAGGAACCTGTTGACAAGGAAGAGGAGGATGATCAAGCCCACGACGAAGTACGGCTCTGGGAGGACGGTTTCAAGGATCGATATTACGAGTCAAAATTCGATGTGGCGGTGGATAATTTTGCTTTTCGGTAATCACAAATTTGTAGTTTGTTTTATTCTCACTTTTAACTCACTCGCTAATCAAATATTCGAGATATCGGTTCGTTTTTCACAGAACTTTATTGTAAAAAAAGTTTTCGATCCAGATAAAATCAGCACGCGATCTGAATAGAAAAATAAAATCGTATTTAGAAGAAATGTCCATAATTCGTAAAAATCTCGATCGAACCACGAACATTTTTGTGGAAATTTAACTAGAGTATATTCTCATTCATATAATTGTTATGAGAATTGATAATAATGTTCGAATTTTGAGAATATGTGAATAACGTATGAAAACGTTTAAACTCACGAAAATTTCAAGTTACAGAACCGCGATTTTCCGTACACTTTAACTGAGTTAAGAAATGTTTATTTCTCGGAGAGAAGAATATGTCCACGGTGAAACGAAGATGACGAAAAAATATTCTAACATACTTCGGGTTATTTTTATTTAGAAATACCGTTGCACTCCAGTACGTGCGAGGTCTATGTTGGGTACTGCGCTACTATTATCAAGGCTGTGCATCCTGGAAATGGTACTTCCCGTATCACTATGCACCATTCGCTAGTGATTTCATCAATATCGGTGGTCTTTCTACGGAATTCGAGAGAGATACGATACCCGTGAGTATTGATGTAAAAAATGTGCTCGCGTTAAACTTACGTTACACTAATGCTCGGTAAACTGCTTGTATTTTTCAGTTCCGTCCATTGGAACAATTGATGGGTGTGTTCCCGGCTGCTAGCAGTGGTCACGTTCCGGAACCATGGGCGCATCTCATGAGCGATCCGGTGAGTTCTTGATAAAGGAAGGAATAGCTAATTCTCCAAATGTCGTACCATGAATCTTTAACAGGATTACGAAAATAATAATGGTCAAATACTGCATTATTCGTTTTTCAAAAAATAGATAATAGAGGCGACTTGTATTACCCATTTTTCAAAAAAAGGATAATGGGGCGAGATCCAATATGCATTTTTTGAAAAATGGGTGATGGGGCGAGATCCATTAAACATTTTTTGAAAAATGGGTAAAGAGGCGAGGTCCGTTACCCATTTTTTTTAATGGATAATGAAGACGAGTTCCATTAGCCATTTTTCTAAAAATGGATAATGAAATCCGTAATTCATTACTCAAGAAATGTATTCTTCGCAACTCTAATCTTTGACAATGAAGAATTGATCGACTAAAGCTCGACATAGATCGCATTTTCGAAGAGTTTTTCTAAATTGCCCGTTACGTAATATTATGCTTGCCATTTAACCAGATGTCCACTTTGTATTTCAACTTATTCGTCCACTTTGTTTCCACTTATTCGATATTAGAGACTCCTGTCACTATGCGTATTTGAATCTTTGAACCAACCGTATCGTGGCATTTTTACTTTTACCACCGTACAACATATTTAAGGTGATGTTGTATAATCCTCCACCCACCACCTGCTCCGCTCTCAGTTGGCAACAAAAATTGTACTGAATGCCGTTTTCAGACTGTAGACCGCTGAGAAAAAAGAAAATTGTCTTTCCCAACGTCTGCCAATTCCCCAGGGCAGGACAATTTTCTTTTTCGCCGGCGGCGTGCGGTTTCAAGACGGCATTCACTACGGTTTTTGTTACCGGCGGCGGAATTTCACATCACGATAAGGGTACGTACAATACCACAGTTGGTAACAAAATTGCATTTCTCTATTTTCCTAGATACTGTTAATATTTTGACCAAAAGAAAATAAGGTTTTCGTAGGCAATAGATATACGCATGAAAATCTCATTTCCTTATGTACGAAATATCAACAGTCTTGGGAAAAATGGGGAAAGCAATTTTTTACCGACCGTGGTATTTCAGGTGCACTAGGATCATGAATTTCGAGACAAGTGGTTAATCGTTCTAATTCGTTATCGATAAATTTACAGAAATCAACGATTATCGACTTCTATCCGGAAGACTTTAGGATCGACCTAAACGGAAAGAAGTTTGCGTGGCAAGGGGTCGCTTTGTTGCCATTCGTAGATGAGAAAAGACTGTTCAAAGCCCTGGAACCCTATTATGATGCATTGACCGATGCTGAAAGTGAGCAAGCCTTACCGTCTCGCACTTTTCTTTTTCAAAATTCAAGTGGATCCTTCAATGTTCTTTAATTTTGCAGGGAAACGGAATGTACGCGGTGACGATCGGTTATACGTCGGTCTTGGCAACAGTGGCTATAACTTTTTAAAAGGTCTTTACACAAACAAAGTTGACTTTGACAGCGAGACTGAGATATCGATCAACGGAATGCGTGGTCAGGTCTTGCTCGCCGAGGATTGTGTCGGGGACGGAGCTACGTTACCGTCGCCGATCAATGGCTTGCCGGTTCGAAACAACAAAGTTTATTGGTATGTTATCGTCACTTTAAAATTATAATATCACAATTTACTGTATAAGAGTAAAATATTTTTTATGTTATTTTTTTTTCATGCCGAAAAAAATATAGTAATAATTACAACTCTAGCAAACTCGCTCAGCGACCAAACTACCTTCGAAATCACCATAGTAGTTTTGTGCAAAAAGTTTACGAAGCATTGTATCGAAACCACTATGCAAATCACCACTCAACAACACTCGTGTTAAATGGTGGTTTCGATAGCGGAAACGATTAATTATACCACCAGTTACACAAATTTTTCTTTAAGGTGGTTAGCGTGTAACGAAAATAGGTTTAATACTGAAAAAAAATTGGTTTGAATTATCATCGTGAATTATATGAATTTAGGATACATGCAGATACTATATTACGCATTTTGGAGAAAGCAAAACGTAACGACGTAAAGTTGGGCTCGAACCTGAGACCTTACGCTGTGCTAGCGCCGGTCATTATAATTTTTCTCATTCTCTGGGCATGCCGGGAATCACAAATTGGTGCTGAAAATTAGGCAAATGGTAGCGAATTGTTAATTGATTCGAGGAAACTTTGGAGGTTTCCCAAAATGTGTCCAAAATTTAAAGAATTAAAAGTAAAAACAATCTCGAAAGATAGCAATTAGAGACGAGGAAATTCCAAACATAATTTCAAGCTCTGTTGCAGCATTTATTGTTACGTTCGATGTTTGTACGCGCTAAAAATAGCGTATGACTAATTGTGTCGATTATGTTTGCACAATAGTATACGGTACCGGGATCCCAAGTACGCAGGGACTTACATCTTCCCGGCTAGGCGGTTGAAAGGTGTAATAGAGCCGCCGAGGGTACTCAAGCCTCAGGACTTTGAGCAAATGAATCGAAACAATGGCAATCAGTGGAGACCGCAAGTTGGCTTTACTCCTTCGAACAAAATGGCTTCGCTCGGAGACGCAGGACATCGTATGCTTGGGTGAGTGTCTCCATATATTTGATAATCGCATCAAGCATGCCCTCACCATGATAATGAGGGTGGATGGCGGAGAGACTTTGCTGAAGGCAGTAGTCAATATGCGAGAACGAACCTCGTCCCTAGACAGTGCACCATAAAAAGTTCCATGTTGCACGGTTTTGGATGAAACTTAAAAAATAGATTGCCAGTCTTCTTCAATTTTTTAGCTCAAACGGTCGTAAATTATGAATTATCTACATAATAATAAAGTTCATGGCGATTGGACACTCACACCAATACTCACAGTAATCACATACTCGCAGATACTCGCAGATACTCACATAGGTAAGGCGAGCGCGCGTAGAAAATTCCTACAAAGAGATCTTTGCTGTGTGTTTTTTTATTCGGATCGAACAGAAAATGGCGGAGAGAATAACTATATGCATCGTTACCAACTGGTTGGTCTACCTTTTGATGTAAAACTACGTAACTTTGAGCATGCCTTGCCGAAAAACTACACGGTTAATATTTTTTTTACTACAAACACTTAACGTATCTGTCCTGACGAGGCAGGGGATTTTCACCACGATCGAATAGAAACGACTTTTCGTAGGGATATCCTTAAATGCCAATTTTATCGCTTCCTGTTTGTGAACTGAACAGAATTGGGCGAAGTAAGAAAAAAAAAGACTTTAAACGTTAAACAATGTGTAATATTTTATAAATTACAGGCATCACACCAACGCGAACCGAGGTCCGCAGGAGTACTCGCACGTACCGCCACCCCTGTCGACGTATCCGCAACAGCGCGGTAAGTTTTTACACCTAACTTGTCAATTGAATCATTTAATTCTAATTATTCGTGTACCGAGATGAGATAATAAGGAAATGCGTGTCGAAATCGCATCCAAAATATAGGTCCAGATTGTACTGTAATTCGGCACACAGTACGGTAAGTACAGCAGTTCGAAATAGGCCCTCGTATTCTATTTCTCGCTACGGTCCATATAAATCAACGAAATCTAAATTGTATGGTAAAAATGCTAACCGTCGTATTTTTATGTGAAGCATCCTATATAGTAATTGATCTGTGTGCCATCCAACGTTTGATTAAAATGTTGGCCCCATTGGAATATACTTAATAATTAAATATTTAAAACATTCCCAATGCCAAATATAATTTGGCATTTAAATAGACTCATTTAGTAAATGGTGAGTAACATTTTTAAGCAATTAATACACTCTGACGATTCACGCTTTGGCACTGTTTTTCTGAGTAGTATAATGTGACAGGCTTTTTTTATTAGACACAAAATTCAACGAAATTTTTGGCCGTCTGTCGCGGCCGTAAAGTCAGTGCACTGACAGGGGTTTTTCACAGTGAGCTTCGATTGGTGGAATTGCAAAATAAGCAGCCGGAGAAAATGCAAAGAAATATAAGTAATTTATTCTGACTTACGTCAGTTATGAACTCTTAACAATTTACATCGACCATCTCGGTTCACCATTGGTTTAACAACGACGACACTATCTTCCGATGAACACCTATTTGACAAGTTACTCAACTAGAACGATACAACAATCGACAATAATTCAGAAACGAGACTCCACTAGGGCTGACGTTCGTATTCTATTATCTATAATGGCGAAGTGATTTTTGACCGTTGATCTACGCTGTTCACGCGGTTCCCCTACCTAGCCGCCGTAGGGGATGTTCGACATTACGATGCATGCGGCGTTAGTGCGCGGTCGATACGTTACATTTCTCTCTCACAGAGAAAAATAGTTCTGTTTCTCTAACAAAATGTAGATCGTTAATAATTTATTGTTGTGGCAGCAAAAATATTTTGCTGCTACACCAAAATATTTTGTTATCCCTATGTTAACTCCTTAAATGCGTTATGGTAACAAAATTCTTGTTGTCCCAACAATTATTTTTTCTCCGCGCTCTTTCGTCAGCCGTAGAGATCGGGGATCGATTCGAAATACTTGCCGACTGTAGATCGACGATTATAATAAATAATATGACTACCTATAATGGATTTGACAAAGTACTATAGACAGCGAGCTACGATATAGCCCTTCCCGGCAGCTCTCGAGGAGTGTGACGGTCCCACATTTCGAGCTAATATTTTGGAGCCTCAGCAAATTCAAATCTGAATAATTTATCTAGACTTTCGCTAATCTTTGAGCCGTCAGCACGTTCCGTGCGAACGTTCACGCTCTCACGGTGGTGGTCCAGCCGCTGCACCCGTCACGCGCGAGCAGCGGCCGTCTCATCGCGCGTAGCAATACATTGTCGCGCGCAGCAATAGGCGAGGGCCCTGCTTGCGTCAGGCCCCTTAGTTAGTTCATCTCAGAGTCCCGAAGTTGTACGACGTTCACTCTCCGTCCATAGTTCTTTATTACAATACATCACATTTATGTAACTCATGCGTGAAAACCGCTACTTTCCGTGCCTGCCGAGAGTGGCGTAAGTGGCGCTTTGTAGCCATGAGTTTAGTAAATTCCCGGCGCATGCGCAGATCGGCTTCTTTGCGTGCGATTTCTGGAAATTATTGCACGCTGATCGTACTTTATTGCACGCTGGCTGTACAGCGCCACAATCAGCAGGCACCTAGTAACACTTCTCCTGTATTCGTTACATAATAGTACTTTATTTCACTCGGTGCGTAAAATGTGGTTTTACGCACGGTTCGCGTGCGTACAACCTCATTTTCACACCTTGTGAAGTAAAATTTCGTACGATACTCGTGCATAAAACGTTTTCTGAACTCGTGTGCTTGCAACACTCGCCGTCGGCTCGTGCTGCAAACTCACACTCGTCAGAAAAAGATTTATCGCACTAGTATCGTAATGTACTATTACGATACTAGTGTGATAAATATTTTTCTGACGAGTGCTCACGAGTGAACACTAGTGAACACGAGTTCAAATTTTACTTCACGAGGTGTGAAAATGGGGTTTTGCGCACAAAACGTGCGTAAAACTAAGAAATCGCCTATTTTCGTCGGTAAAACAGGAAGGTCCAGCATCCCCGTAAATGAGTTATGGTAACAAAATTCTTGTTGTCGCAACAATTCTTTTGTCTTGTTGTCCCAACTGCCATTTTCACACCAAGTACAATAAAGTACTATTAATTTCACCTCGGCGTTATGCCATCATCTACATATCTCAATTCCACCGCGACCAAATCTAGCGTACCATCACAGGAGGAGATTGAGATGTCTTGACGTCGAGGAAGGTATTCTTTACTTTCCGGTTACAATAAAAATCCCCGTAGTGTATACAACGGTTTGTTATTTCACAGTTACACGCTAAGCAAGTGTAACTGCAAAGTAAAAGATTGGAAATTCCAGTAGATAACGGACAGGTTCTCAAAAAGAAGAGTCTCATGAAATGCTAGCACGATATTCGCTTTCGATGAGAATTTTTTTTTTACCGCACCAGCCACCACCCATGAAAAAACAAAAGTGGATTACAATTTTTATTACTGACTGCCTTAAATCACACACTCTCAAGGCGATGTGAAATACCATCGGTCATAAAAACTGTAATAATTTTTTTTGTTTACCGTATCGATTATTTACGTCCAAAAACTAATTTCCACATGAAACTGCATTGATATCCGTTTCATTTAAGAATTTGTTTTTAATCAGAAACGGTTAGAACCCGTGAAAAAGATCGATTCCAGTTTCTGTTCCAACAGGGCCCAGCATGGGCCCAGGTTGGGCTTCAACATAGCCTGATCGCCTTAAACACGTTCCCCAACTTTCTGCGTTACGTCCTTTCATCGTAACAAAATACGTATAAATGACGTTACCGTGATAAACGGATGGTTTATCGATTAACGAAGAGTCTATCGGTTAACGAAGAGAGAGAGAGATATGAGTGGGGCCGAGCCGATCGGTTCGGTGTTCGCATATACATATTTGCGAGGCTGGCCCGGGCACGATGAAAAGGGAAAAGGCGGAAATTGATCATAGTTTCTCTTACCGACCGGGCCCGTTTTAGGCGAAGAGGAAACCGTATTGCAATGTTTTAAGGGAATACGCCACAGATCGACGTTTCTCAGTGATGGGGGTAGTGGGGGGCATGTTGCTACACCCAGAAAAAACATTTATTTTACGGCCACCGTTTTTTTGGTTTAAGTAAAATATTTATTTGCCTTAAATAAATATTTATTTCATTTAAGCAACTATTTACTTAATTTATTTAAATCAAATAAATATTTTACTTAAATCTGATAAACGGTGGCCGTCAAATAAATTTTTTTTCTGGATGTAGTAATGGTTGAGGCCCAGATATCTATTCATATACAGGTTCGGAGCTCCTTTAACTCGTAATATCTTCGAAAATCTATGGGCACGGCAGGATTTAATTTTTATAATGCCTCCCTAATAATGTTGTAATGTTATTTTAGAAACAAATTTACAATACAGTAGTCTGGAAATATATACTTTTTAAAAGAGAATGTTGCTTTTCACGCGGCACCATATACACCTCATGCTAATTGACACAACTTAAAGCTCATGTTTCTCGGAATCCATGCAGACAAAAAATTATTAAACATTCTTTTAAAATACCTTATTGATTGCTTTATAACACTTTATGATTTTTAATTCCAAAAGTAGAAAAGTCGTTGTGTGGCGTATTCCCTTATACAAGATCCACAAATTGTTACTTCTTACGTCGTTCCGTCGTAACAAAATACAGATAAATAACGTTATCGCGAATTAATGGATGGTTTATCGATTAACGAAGAGTCTCGGGATACGAGTGGGACCGAGCCGGTCGGTTCGGTGTTTGCATATACATATTTGCGAGGGTGGCACGGGGTCGTTGGAAAGGGCGAAGGCGGGAATTCGTGCAACCCCATAAATCCGTTCGTCAGTCAGTCAGTCAGTCAATCGTTCTTCGGTTCGGAGCGGCCGTTGCCGCCTTCGACGCCCCAACAACGGGGATCACGAAAGAAGAATTAAAACGCACGCGACTAGGTACGGCCGGCTGGGATACAGCAGCCAGCAGCCAGTCAGCCTCCGAGTCACGGCTGATATCCTTCACGAGAGTCTCATTGTTTTCGCCGCCCTCAGGGATTCCCGTAATCACCCTTGAATTGTTTTTTCTCCTCTCTATTGCACGCCGGTACGTCCGTGACCCCGCAAGAATCGGAAGGGTTCCCAAGAGCCTTGCAGTGACAACCCTCTTCAACTCTCTTCCCCGGCCACTTTATTATTTATTCATTAATCGAAGATGCAGACCGAATACGCTTGCCATCACAATTTTCTCGCTTCCCGACGGAGACGCTCGATTACGAATTGCTATCGTATTTTTGTTATGATTAAAAAAAACAATGTATTTAAATAATTTTTATTTTTATTCTCGCTTCTTCATGGAGATACTCGATTACGAATTGCTATCGTAGTTTTATTATGAAAGAAACAATTAATTTAGTTAAATAAAATATTTTTTCTTATTGGAAATAAAAATATTTTAAGTCGGGTAGCGAAAATGATTGAACACAAAAGATCTTTCGGTAACAAAATTTGGCCGGGCTACGTGGATAAATAGTTTCAAAAAATGGGACGTACATTTCATGCCGGGAGAGAAAGACTCGGGGAATATTTGAATATTTTGAAATTACATATTATACCTGTGTCAGGTATTTAATTACTACAGAAAAAAATTAGAATGAAAATTATATGAAATATAAAATATAGACTCATTTTTATTTACTCTATATTTCAACATAGTGGTTATTGATTCGTTCACACAGAAACTCGTATTTATACGTGTAGACTTCGTGAGTATCATTTCTCCACAACGTAAAGTATTTTGCGATATTCCAAATTGAAACTTGAAAAAAAGTTTATCATGAAACAAAAAATCTTTCTCCACAGAACGATAAAAAAGTATACGATAAACTTATGCAGGGGACAGCGGGGCAAAATGGCACAGCTGGGCAAAATGGGATAATTAATTTTCCAATAACTTTTGGATGGTGGCAATGATCGTCCTTGGGGCAAAACGGGGTTATAATCCGGATGTATCGTTGGGACAAAATGGGGCATCCAAAAATTATTGGAAAGCTGAGTTTTCCCCTCATTGTCCCGTTTTGCCCCACTGTGCCATTTTGTCCCGCTCTCCCCTAAATTTTGTAAATAGTTTTAAAAAATCTTTCTCTAGGGAAGGACAAAAAATTGTCTATAAACACGATAAACTTATGTACTATTTCGTAAATAGTACATATTATACCTGTGCCAGGTAGTTAATTTCTACAGAAAAAAAATTAGATAGCATGAAAATTATATGAAATGTAAAATATAGACTTTTTTTTTATTTACTCTATATTTCAACATTGATTCGTTCACACAGACACTCGTATTTATACGTATACATTTCCCGTGAGTATCATTTCTCCACAATATAAAGTATTGTGAGAACTTCCAAATTGAAACTTGAAAAAAAGTTTATCATGAAAAGAAATCTTTCTCTACGAAAAGAGAAAAAAAACTGGTGTATAAACACGATACACTTATAAACTATATGGCAGGACCCAATCTTGTGTATTTTTTTCCTAGTATTTTCCCTAGCTCCACTGGGTGCCGAGATATCGACTTTTGAAAATCACGTTTTTTTCAAAAATGGCTCAAAAATTGAAAAAACGCCCAAATTGAAACTTGAAAAAAAGTTTATCATGAAAAAAAAAAATCTTTCTCTACGAAAGGAGAAAAAAACTGGTGTATAAACACGATACACTCATGTACTATTTCGTAAATAGTAGCCTCAACTAACTTTGTTATCGGATACGATCTCCGGGTCGCAGTGGATTTGAGAGGCGCCGCAATAATAATGAGATGTCCCGAGAAACTCTACGCCGTGAGAGTCTGTACCTAAAAGCGTCGCGAACCGTTAACGATTACTTTAGTAATTCAATACAATAGCGGAATCGTCTCGAAGTTGCTTTCCCACGTAAAACGTCGTTCCGACGATTCCCCGATACGGAACTTTGTCTTTCCGCGTTTCTCTCGGATATCGTTAAAGCCCGTCAATAACAGAGAATTGATTCCAATTGCTGTGCACGGACGGTGCGGAAGGGGTGGCTGCCGGCGCGGGGTGCAGGCCGAGCGGCGAACGCGGTACGAGGGAGGTCGCTGGCGCATTGGGGTGGTTACCGGGAATTTGCCTTGGGATTAGCTGCGAGGGTAGTTCGTCACGTAGCGCATGACTCCGGCCGTTTCGTTGTTTGACACGTCGACCGAGACGGTCTCCCGGCGAGCGTACGTTTTGCCCAATTATAAAACAAACTCGGTGCACGCCGTAATTATCCAATTAGTGGATGTGCCCCGTTCGAGTCATGCCACGAGCGAGCCTCCCACGCCCCTCGATTTCACTTCGCGTATCGCGCACCCTCGAAACGTCGCAACGCCATGCGAAAACAAACCGGAATTTTCATCCTCGTCGACAGCATTTTTTTAAATCAAATTTATCGCTCCTGTCTTTTCTGAAATCATTACCGATGCATTTATTAATTAACTGGCGTCGTGGTCGTCGTGGCTCGGGCGCCTCGCGCCCTAGACAAGGATAGGGTGGAGGTTGTGAGCCTGAAACGTATACGAAAACGAATTAGTCTATACATAGCAGCCAAGTGATGGTAATGCTTAATTATATTTAAATATGCGATTTAATATATTTATATATTCAATTATTGGGCATTAAATATTTCATTTTTTTGAACAATGCTTTTGAGGGTACAACATTTAATGAGGAATGGCGAGGCCTCTGTCAATGATACTCCCTGCTCTTAATATTGATTAATGTAGTGGCAAGAAAATGTAGTGGCAACACAACTCTACCAGAAAACATCTCTACCGTATTACAACTCTACCGTATTAGAACTCTACCAAAAACTCTCCCGAAATTGAAATAAAACTCTCCCCGAATTTAAATGAAACTCTATCCGAATTTTTATTTTTATTCCGGGAGAGTTTTTTTTTAAATTCCGGCAGAGTTTTATATAAATTCGGGGAGAGTTTTATTTAAATTCGGGGAGAGTTTTATTTAAATTCGGGGAGAGTTTTTTAGAGTTCTAATACGGTAGAGTTGTGAATGGTAGAGATATAAACGTGTCGGGTACTAGGGAACTAGGAAATAGGCAATAGGCGTTTTATCTAAAACGTATTACAACATTACCAACATTATTTTCAATTTACATATATTTTTATTATTGATGAACAAAAAAAAACAGAAAAAACCGTGAAATATTATAAATTTTCGAGCTTCAATGAAAAATTGACGATCTTGACAACAACAAAATTTTCTTTATGCGTTAACCAGAAAACTGCTTTAAGATTGAAAAACATTTGACATGTGTAATTTTCTCGAAGCAATGCACGAGCCACGACTATACCAATATTACAATTATGTCGAAGTAGTTTTTATTCGTAAATCGAACCTCACGCTTTAGAAAAAAAAAAAAAAAAAAAAAAAAAAAAAAAAAAAAAATAAAAAAAAAATATTTAAAAAGTCGATTTATAAAATATTAGTGTGAACAAAATTTGAAATGGTTGCATCATTTTATCTACAATTATCGTCAAATATGTGACGATTACTCTTTCATTCCAATGAAATTAGGGTAAACCGACCAGTGAATGAACGAAATCGCTTAAATATTAAATAGAAATAATGTCATCGATCCAAGACGAATAATTTTGTGACGAAAATTTCGAGAAAAATTCACAGTGAATTTACCAGTGAATGAAACGGTGGGTTCCATTGTCGTGATTATTATGAAGTGATGAATAAATTGACGCATAATTTTTAATTTTCGACTTTTTTTCGAAATTGTAAAATAACTTGTTAATATATCTATTCACTTAGCTGTATCTGTATATGTTAAATTTCATCGAGAGTTCATTGTGTAACAGATATATTCTACAGAAAAGAAAGGCGAGAAAAACTATACGAAAGATTTAAATACACAGAAAAAAATATGGTAGAAAGAAAGGTTCAGATAAATGTAAGGCAGAAGAACCAAAATTACTTCGATCCTAACTGTTACAGTTTTGACTATTCTCGACCGCATCACTATTCAAGTCAAGAAGTTTAAACACTTTATGTTTATGCTTTATAGTATTATTCCAGTCCAAAGTAACTCTGTGATTGTTAAAATATGATATTTATCTCATTTTTTGGGATATATATGCACGTTAGCCTGTGCGTGGAATACCCGTTCATTCACTGGTAAGTGGCCGTTCATTCAGTAGCAATTTCGTTCATTTACTGGTGTATCAGTATTTTGGCACTTTTCCCTTTATTTACCCAATGCCTTATTCTCAAAACACACGCAATATTTTTTTGTGTAATCATTACAATATATAGTACAAACTATGCTAAAAGCGATTCTGATAATTATTCTATTTTTACGTCTTTAGTGAATACAGCAGGTCACTTATTCGTTCATTCACGGGTCGGCTTACCCTATACGAGTAAAAAATTGTCTACAACGATATGGAAAATTTGGAAGCTAAGAGAAACAAGATAATTTTTTTTCCACGCGAAATGAAAAACAATAGGCACGAAAGCGTTAGAATCCAAAGCACATTGGTTATTCTCGAGGGCGTGAGCCAAAGTTGTTTCGATACTTGGTACTGGTCGTTTCGGACACCGGGAACTACCGAGAGCGTACATAAAAACGTAACGTTACGTGGGACGGGGAGGTCGCAGGCGTGTGTGATTGATATATCGCGGGGAGTTAAACGTCAAGTGCAGGCACAACTGGACACACTGGTGGACCCTTCGCGGCTTCGACGCCCAATGCTATCCAAAACGAGAGTACCGAAACGACGAAACTCCCGGCTCGAAGTGGGTGCTTTGTTTTTATTATCTTTCGCGCCAGTGCATCGCAGATAATCCCGAATAGGTCTTTCAATATTACTCATAAAGTGAGCTCGATGTGCTGCAACATAATCATCATGAACTTCATATATACAAATATATATATATATACAATGTATACGAAGCTGGGTATATAACCATTGAAATCCCATCGACCGTAAATGGAGAATTTACATAAAAGTCAATTTAATATTATGATGATGATGCTATTCAGCTACACTGAAATCAAAACTGCAACCCACTTCATATTTAAACCGTGCATTTTTTTAAATTTGTTGCCCGTTGGTCAAAGCGGCTAAGTGGGACGTATCGTTTGACCGACGCCGGAAGGGCGTATTATCGACTTTGTACGCATTCGATACACACTTGAAAACTCGATGGATTTTAGCAATTGTAGAAGCTTGTGCGCATCATCCAATACTTTTTCATCTCTTAAATGAGCTTTACAAAAACTGTTACTGTAGCGGATCGGAAAACCGTCGAAACGCAACCAATTGACAACCGGTTGCTCTTCTGCAAAAAGTCACCGTTGAAAGTCACCGAAAGACCACTAACGACCTCAAAACATAAAAAACAGCAATCAGACATAACAACCGTTTTCATGGTTGTTCAAGAAAACCTTACCGGTAAAGCAACGCCAGATAAAAACAGGTTAATTCGTTTCGAATGGTTGCTTTTTGATTATCCCTTGAAAGCGTAGTGGAACGTGGAAGTGGGGTGCGTTTTCGTTTTTTTAAAGTTACCGTTGTTCTTCGGTTGACGACCGAAAACAACCGAGCGGCAACCGTTGTCCATATGTTAGGGTGATTTTTATTTTATATCCTCTCGACGGATTCCATATTCACAAAACTAAAAAAAACTGAACACTCTTTAAGGAGGTTGGAGCGAGTGGTGTTCATTTTACCTAAATTCGAGAAATTCGGGCAAGAATTGCAAACACTTCCCAATGTTATAAAAATCTGAAAAAAT
>JAPYZD010001412.1:0-22664 GCA_030522725.1 Ichneumoninae sp. B BG-2022a
TTCTTTGGAACACATGTACGAATCGTGTCGCTTTTCGTGCCTGGAAAGCGGGGCAAAAGTGGCGCTTTCTAGCAACGGATGCGAGAAAAATGGTCTAGGGACTTTTGCGCACACTTATCTCGGTGCACACTGAGAAAAAAATTACATAGTAAAAGCAACTGATTTTTTTTACCGTAAAAAAATAGTTCTCAGACGGAACGTTTACATTTTATAGTTACAATAATGACAAAACATTATGGTTGCAACCATAATTATAGTTTAATCGATTGAATATATACTATGAGAAAGTATCTATATAGACGTTCCCCCGAGAAACTATTCGCTATAGTAGGA
Source organism: Ichneumoninae sp. B BG-2022a (assembly GCA_030522725.1). Classification (NCBI taxonomy): domain Eukaryota; kingdom Metazoa; phylum Arthropoda; class Insecta; order Hymenoptera; family Ichneumonidae; species Ichneumoninae sp. B BG-2022a. Next base: position 334 of record JAPYZD010001412.1, read on the forward strand.
AATATCATCCTTTTTCTCAGAGTAGATGGTTTTGTAGAAATAAGATAACTAAGTTACACCGCCAATATCTCGGGTCAGCCGCAATGCCAGTTGTTCTCGCATGAGCCTTCTTCCAATAGCTCGTTCTCCCTTCTCTACCGCACTCAGTTGCTCCGGTCCGCATTTACGACTATTTTTCGAGCCGACGCTCTTCCGTGTTTTGCAGCAGTGTTGTTTTTTTGATAACGCATATAATAATTTATTACGAATATCCATATCGTTTTTGTGCTCAAAAGAAGGCATGGTTCTTTGTGACAGCCAAAAAGTCGCCGGCACTCGAAGGTTTAAAACCAACCAGCAGGTTAGACATTTATTTCCACATGCATGTTTGGCCATCTGATTCTCCCCCACAGTCTTAATGGTAAGGTAAAAGTGCCAGTGGCCGCACACCTACGGCGAAGACCCAGTTCCCGTACAAGCACGAAAAATCGTATTTCCGTCTCTCTTGCACGCATGCTTTGTGCTGGCACTGGGACGTGTTCGGTCACTGGGACGTTTACCTCAGAGCCAAAGGGCTGACGCCTTTACTCGAAAGTGAGATCGTTTATTTGCAGTTACAGTTCTCACTGTCAAAACTCCTGTCCCACATCGTGACAGCAAAAATCCACTCGATGATAAAATTCGCTTAACTTGACCGGCACCTTATCGTCTCGGCCTTATCGTTTCAACAGACATGAAAGTCGCAGTCCCACGACACGTGCGATTGTCATGAAATCTAATTTTAACAAATTGTTTTGTCCTAATCGCTATCGAGGCCAGGTAATGTGCGGCCGACGAATCCAATACAGATAAGGAATTGAGCGTCGAAAAAGTAAAAAGTCATTGATGGTCTCAGTGAATTGCGCCTCGCAATCGATGTTACAACACCGCGTCTTCAGTCATCCGATAAGCAAAGTAATTGTCTATTTTAAGATTCACGAACCGGAAAAATGATCGCGAAGCAGACGGAGCTCCGGCTGCCTGGAGATCTTTATCGTTCGCGCGCGTGTCCGAAGATGCGCAGGCCTCGCACACCGCGTCGACCCAGCCTCGATCCTGACGAGATCGATGAAACACCGATGCGCTCCTTTCAACGATTCCGCAATTCTTTCGCGAGGTCCTTCCGGTTTTTTTTTCTTTCCCGATATGCGCACCTCTGCTGGCGAATCCGCACTCGTCTCGCCTCTCGGGAATGAGGAGAAGCGAAAAAAAGCTTCGCTCCCTCGCGGAAAAGCCCGTGGGAGAATTTACCGAACGCACGATTGCTTCCGATCCTGCGAATGGTCTTCGTTTCCGCCAACGCTGCTCGACTGTCCCTTCCCCGCCGCGGTCCTTTCCCAGTGGGAGTTGGATTAGGCGGGAGCGGGGCAAAATGGCACAGCGGGGCAAAACGGGATAATGAGACGAAACGCAATTTTCCAATAACTTTTGGATGGTGGCAATGGTGGCACATGGGGCAAAACGGGTTGGAAAATCCGAATGTATCGTTCGGACAAAATGGGGCATCCAAAAATGATTGGAAAACTGAGTTTTGCCCTCACTGTCCCGTTTTGCTCCGCTGTGCCATTTAGTCCCGGTCTTCCCTACACGTGACATCAGCCCTTCCGGCACGCCGTCTCACGGATGTGCATCGACGTTCGCATCTTCCGAACTCCGCGGCCGCGATACGTGGAAAAACCGGGGAATATTGGAATTTTATGCGATAATCGGGTAATTACCAGAGTCAGACGGGAGGGAAGACGGTGCGTCGATAATGGTGAAGCCGAGTGCGGTGGAGATTAAAATCTCGTTGGCGAGCGACTCGGCGGGTTTGCGCCGTCGGGCACGTACCCGAGATTACCGGCGTTGCGAGAATTATAGAAAAGAAAAACAGAAATCAGCAAAGAGCCATTATCGATTAGCGAGAAAAACCGTCGAGTTAAAATATTGTACGAGTCTGTACGTTCCCGGATGACACACGTTGGAAATACGCCTCGAAGGTGTAGCTTTTTCACTGTTCTTTATTGCTGCGGACACGGTGACTTGCTGTATCCGCAAGTCACCGTGACTGTGAATAAAGATTCCGAGTGTCGACACGGCCAGAGCGATAAGCTTCTTCTTACTGCTATTGATTTCGACTTCTCTCCACTCCAATCGCGGACAAGACCGACCAGATAGCGAACCGTACACAGAAAAAAAAATTGAATCAAGTAAAATTTACTTCCGGGCTGGTAATGAAGTAAAAACGTTGTTTCAATTCTACTCTGAGTTCGTACAATTTCATAACGGATTGAAACGATAACATGGTACCTTGACAGTCTTGCTGTCGTTGTTTCAATATCATGTGGAATTGTAAGAATTTAAAGTACAATTGAAACAAACATTTTTTTCTTCGGCAGCCCGCAAGCACATTTTTTTCAGTGTACACAGTCAAAAAAATTCGTACTTTTTACTACAACTTATTGTCCACAAATGTCCACAATTCTTTATTTATTAATTTTCTAGTTTTACAAACAAAATTACAAACTAAAATTGTCAATGACACGGAAAATAAAAGGATAGGTTCGTATATTAAAATAATTTAACAAAATTATTTTTTACTGTGTAGCACACGGAAAGAAGGGAAACTGCTTGCCATCAAGCTTTGCCGTTTGCTTGCAATATCGACTAAGCTGCGGTTGCGGGTGGCGAAGGAAATATTTGGATCGTTTGAAAGAAATATTCAGTTGATTGAAGGAATATTTAGTAGTGTGACCGAGTATTTAGTTAAATTGACCGTTCTGTCTTTGATTGTAAAAAAAAAGAAACATTTTTTTCAATCGACCAAACATTTCCTTCGCCACCCGCAACCGCAGCTTAGTCGATATTATCAAACCTTTTTATCGGTGTATTTAAGAGTTTGTCTGCCTCAGAGTTTCTAAGATTTTACGCAAAATAACCGTGACTCAAGCAAATTAATCTTCGTGGTGAGTCGCAAAGCGCCAGCAAGCCTACACGGAGAAAAAAAATTGTTGGGACAACAAGAATTTTGTTACCATAACGGATTTAGCTGGTTAACATAGGGACAACAAAATATTTTGTTGTGGCAGTAAATATTTTGCTCCGGCAACAGTATTTTTGCTGCCACAACAAGAAATTATTAACGATCTACATTTTGTTAAAGAAACAGAACTATTTTTCTCCGTGTAGCTGACAATATGCTGCTAAGAGTTTTCGGCATTGATTGTTGGCAAAAACATAGGCAAATGCGCACGCGCATGCCGAAATTTTTCCACCATCAGATGCGGACATATGGTGCCGATTTGCTGACGGGTTGTTGGCAAAATGCTATCTGGGTGTGTTCGTAGTGTCGGAGCGACTGACGAACTGAGAACCGCAGTAGGACGAGGGCCGATGAAAAAAGAATCGGGAACGAAGTGGCTGCCCCGCTTGCGCCGTCATTGCTTCTGGCTCTTGACTCGTCGGAGATCGTCTTGTTTCTTCCAAGCTCAGAATCGACAAAGGCTTTGATGATGTATGAGGCATCTTCGAGAGGTGTCCCGGACCGCGAAAGACAATGTGCCGTTTCTCAAGCTCTTGTACACGCGAACCGGGTCGTCAAAGAGCCGGAAACCCGCTTTTAGCTCTCACGGATCGACCTGCCCTGTTAATTCTAGGCCAGTCCTCTCGTTCTTCTCATTTCTCTAACATCGCTCCTATGCTGTTCTTGTTGAATGTCATGATTCCCATTCGCCCGGCTTACCGACCGCTACACTGAGAAAAAGGATAGTGTTTTCTACTATACCAATAGTTCCCAGGGGGAACGTTTATATAGATAGTTTTTGATAGTATATTGTAACGACCGGACGAATGAATAACGCGCGTATTTAGTTTGGGGGCGGATATTATTAGTACAATCGCATCTAAATATCCCGAGCATGAATTGTCACACGTATGTTCGGTCAAACGTATCAGTCCAGACTGTCTAACATAACGATCGATCGCGTATCGATCATCCGTTCGTTCGTCCAATGTCAAACCTAACTTATACCGTGTGTCTTAACGAATAGTCAGCTACGATATTCGTTACAATATATTCAATTGGTTAAATTCTAATTATTGTTGCAACCATGATTTTTTGTCACTGTCGTAACTATAAAATGTAAACGTTCCCCCTGGGAATCATTTTTTATGGTATAAAGTCAGTATTGTTACTTCTACTATGTTATTTTTTCTCACTTTAAGTTAACGCGGATGTGACGTCATTTACAGTTTCAGAATCTCAGTTTTCGACCGAAAGTGATAACACTGGAACGTCACTTCCGGCTTAAAAATCTTGATGTTTGACCGGAAGTCACGTCATACTGGAAATATGTCACTCCGATTTGAAAATCTCATTGTTCGACCGGAAGTGGCGTCCTAGCGGAAATACGTTAGATGAAGAGCGGGGAGATTAGATTTTCGGGCCGGAAGTGACACATTTCCGCTATGACTTTACTTCCGGTGGAAAAGTGAGATTTTCGGACCGGCTGTGATGGAATTTACGCTAAAGTGAGATTTTCTTATCGGAAGTGACGTATTTCCACTATGACGTTACTTCAGATCGAAAAGTGAGATTTTGAAATGGAAAGTGACGTGACGACAACGATTTTAAAATTTCTCCGTGGCGTGGCATCCGGTTCAAAAGTGAAATTTTCAAATCGGAATTGAATTCCGGGCTCGGACGGTTGAACGCCGTGCGGGTTCAAAACCGGGTCGTGTGACGGTTAAACCTGTGGAGGGTGACTCTGTCACCCAATGATCACCATTACCACGTTCTCCACCGTACGCGAATAAAATGGTAATCATGTGTTATTCACCTTTCGCGTCTGCCAAGGCAAACAAACGTGGATACTCGATGCCCGTAATTTGCTCGCGTACGTTATACAAACAGGCGACGAAGTGCCTATTTATCTTTTTCCAAGTACTTTCCGAAGCGAACGAGAGAGCTCCGATAGCAAAGCGGACGTAGCAATTACGATTTATGATGGCGTAGTCAGACCTTCGTCGGGTTGTTGGCTCGGCTTTGCCCGCGATGAGAAGCGCGCCGCGCCCAACCGCGCAGAGAACGCGGTCCGTGACAACCGGAAAAAAAAAAAAAAAAAAAAAAACGGAAATCCCATTGTCATGACCCGCGGCGTTTCACGCGAAATGTGATTTTCGACGACCGACTGACCCTGAAAAATCTGCAGGCCTCGGAACTCTCGAGTTTCCTGCAGCACCCTTGATCCGACGATGGTTCTAGCAGCAACGTAATTACAAAGTTAGTGGATAGTGGAATTATGACGATAGTGGAACAATGGTTTGGGTGTGCAATGCAACACCCAATTTATTTTTCACCTTGTGAAGGTTTCACCAGGAATTAACAGAATTATGATAGATCTGTGATATATAGTGTGATTCTGGTTTTTTTTTACATACCCAGGCACTTCAGCTACTTTTTATTGAAATTCGTTTTATTTATTTACAGTCCATTTATATTTATATTTGTCCGGTTATTCTGTAGTCCGGTCGAAGTAAATTTGTTAAATTTGTTAAATATATTAACTGCGCTGTACAGAAATGGCATTGCCAACATCTTCGTTGAAAGTGTAAAAAATTCTACACTGCATACAAAGGTTTGCTCTGGTCCGAAGAACTTCGATCAATGGCCCATTCACATTACACGTATTGGTAAATGTCATATCATTGGTAAATGTTCCATCAATATTGCAAACACTCAATATATAGATTTACTATTATTACCAGTGAAAAGGTCATCACAACGTTTCGTTCCTGAATAATGGATAATGCAAGAATTATGCACGGAATAAATCTAAGTTTTAGAGGTAAAATGATTTTTCGATTTTTCTGTCTTTATTTTAATTCATTCGAATTCGAATCAAATTTTCATGCGCACGAAATACTTTTGCTTTCACTTATCGATGGAGCTCTGATGGGTGAGAAAAAAAACGTTTCGTGTACCTACGAAAGCTTGACTCGTAGAATTTTTGTTTGAAAGTGCCGGAAATTGCCATCTATCAAATGGAGAGTTTAACTGATCGGTTTGCACAGCTGATTCGGCATTTGAAGCAACAAAAAAATCTTACTTTTTTATCGAGAATACTCAATTAAAGTGATACATTTTCGTGTAAAAGTGCCGGAAATTGCTATCTGTCCAGTGGAGGCGTTAACAGATCGGTTTGCGCAGCTGTATAGGCATTTGATACGTCGAAAACGACCTATATTTTTTTTATCGACAATTCTCAAACGAAAGTGATACATTAATTTTCGTTTAAAACTGCTGGATGTTCCTATCTATCTGATCGATCGGCTAACTAATTGGTGTGCCCAGCTGATTGGGGCTTTGGAAGCAAACGAAAAAATAAGTTTTAATCGACAATACTCGAACTATCGTGGTAAATGACTGTTTGATCAAATGTGCCGGAAATTGTCATCTATCCAGTGGAGAGCTCAACTGATCGGTATGCACAGCTGATGTGACGTCCTTTAACTCCAACAAGGAAATGAAAGTGGTATTAATTTTTTACTCTTTCCCGAGAGAAAAATAATCAAACATAACCCGACTGGCCGCCCCGTCCAATATTGGCAAATCTTCGCACGGTGATCTCGAACGACCCGACGCGAAAGATTGTCCACTCAGGTTGGTCCGTACATTCAAATGTATAATGCTTATATCCAAATTACTGGTGCAATTTTTGAAAACTCTCTATCACAATTTAAAAAAAATTGAAATTTAATCTACCGTATTGGAAATTTTATGCAAAAACTGGTACATTAAAGTTGATGTATAATTATAATGAAAATCCAATGTAATTGCTCATTGAAATTAAAGTAAATTATACAAATAAACATACTTTCATAGTAAAATAAAGTAAATTATTCGCTAATGAACTTGCCGGCTTACGCGCGTAAAAAAGCAATAACTGTGGCTGCGAAAGATATTTCTAGACATGTTCTAAGTGAAATGTTAAATTAGTTTTTATGCTCCACATAGCGAGGGAAAGCTGTGTACAAAACAAACTGTTCAACCCGCTAAAGAACCTTTATATACTATAGTTTTTTTTTCTGTTAATGTAAATTTTAGAACAAGTGCTTGGCACCTTTGCAATCACTTTATGTGTATTTGAGCGTGACAGGAATACTTCGTATTTCAAACATTAGCCCACTACCTCGTATGAAAGGAACTATATATAATATTACCAAATGTGTAAATATAAATAACAGATGGATGTATTTCTCTTGAGAATGCTCAATAAATGATTATTATCCGAAATAAATGTTTTTAATACACTGAACATTCATTTTTCATCACATGAAATTTAATACACCAGTTTTTAAAATAAAAACTTCCAGTCCGGCACATTGAATTTCACAACAAATTTTGTTCTACAGTGCAATGCCGCAGCCTATGTCATTAGCCATGGTAAATTATGTAGGGCGTTGTGGATTCATAAAGGGTCGCAGAGCGTTTGCGTCCCAATTGTCGCGATACACTGGCCGACGCAATTGAAACTTTTCTTCCTCGGTTAGGTTGTAGGGTAGTAAACCCGGGATTATGATGATCATCGTCGAGTCCCCAATGTTCATTAAGCGATTCGTACAATTAGCATCAGAATTGACCGGGGCGTTGGGAGGGGGAGGGGGGGTGGTAAAATCGGTATTTACCAACAGAGAATCGCTTCATTCTGCCGCCGTTGATGCTGAAGATCGGCTCGGTCGTGTGGCCGCTGACGAGTTCGCAATGCCGTTCGGGAGAACGGGCTGCTGCAGACTCGGTGCCAGAACATCCATGGATGTTCCCGCTCGCGGATGATAACGCAATAATAACTGGCCATAGTGCGATCGGTAATTGTAATTTTGATAATGGCGACCGTTGCCGGCTCGCTGCCGCTGTTGGCTGCGGAGGATTCCAATAGCGTTGCTTTTTCGCTCGGTCGAACACCTGCGTCGCTATGTGCGAGTACCACCCGGCTGCCGCCAAATCTCGGCTGAACTGCGAATACGTATGCGTATAACATTAGTACACGGTAAATTCGGCCCGTTCCCCCTCCATCCCCCCGGTCCATACATACGTATGTATCATGCCTAGTAGATATAATCCGTGCGGCTCGCCGCACGCGGTTTTCGTTGACCCGTTAGCGAATTATCGGCGAGCGTGCGTGAATCCTGTGTGTCGCGTGCACAGATGAACGCTCCGACGAGCTAGATGCGAGTGAACGCGTGAACTAGCGATGAGCAACGATGCCGGACATTTGTAACGATCCGCCTTTCTCACTCTCGGTCGTTCGAACACGATTACTCCCAAGCCGGACGATATTCATTATATCCATTACGTATTGTAACAACACTGGTTTACTGTCGGTCACTGTCGGGAGGATTGCGCAACTCGGGGACACGTCGGGGTGAAAGTCCGGAGCTTCGGGAAAAGCCTGACACGCGGCGAAAGTGGATTCGTCGTCACCGATGAACCCACTTTCGGGCATTCGCTATCGCGATTGCAGGTGTGTTTACGAACGTGAGATTCAAGGAACTCCGCACTCGAGCCTCGATGAACGGATAGATCAAACTCGGCGGTAACAATAATAACGTCGAAGATTGCACCGGGCTCGTCGGTGTTTAAGTTTAGTGTTACAATTTTGCTTGCGATGTTCCCCGGACTCTCGAGGATAGAGGCATTTGTCTTGCCACCTTAATTCCTCGGCCACATTAACAAGCTTCGCCAACAGTTATTTCGTTGGGCGCCTATATAAGCGGAGAGGATACCTTTGGAAGTGGAAGATGGCAAACAGAAACTTCGGGAGGGGGCCAAAGTTTGTGCGAGAGCAGTGGAGCAACAGAAAGCAGTTAAACTTTCTGTGCGGCCACAGTAGCGGTGGATGTGTTGGAACAGGTCACTGTGGAATTGCCCGCTGATACCGGTGGCAATGGTGGTGGTGATGCTGCTGCGAAACGTAGATGTATATGCAAGCGTGTGACGGGGGTGGTCGAAACTCGCGGTGTCAATATGGTTTTCTCATTAGCGACAATTTTCCGCTCCGGGCAAATAGTAACTTTAACGAAACTGCGATCGTTAGACTCGTGATTAGCGCCTGTGCGCCGTTCCCGGCCTTTCTCCCGTTCGTATTTTACCATTTATACACACCGTGTATCGAACTTTCGTGGGCCCGCTCGATTTGTTCCCCAAAGTACGGTCAATGTTCTCTGTCCTCCGCCTCGCCCGGTTCGCGGTTCAATGTTAGGCGGCGGAAACTAAATGATGTCGAATGTTCCGATGGCAAAAAGTACGGCGGATGCTGGTGGGTCGTGTAGTCGCAGCTGTTTATACGGAGATAAGAAAAAATAATAATGTACCAAGAACAATAAAAAAAAAACGGTTTAATCAAATAAAGATTTGGGTAGACGCGTTCAAATAAACAGCTTAATACAGCTTAAAGATCGGTTACTTCAACACTTTTTCTATGATTTTGCCAAAATATTTTTGAGGCGTTTAAATATTTTGTTCGTCCAATTAAATACTTATTTAAACGTCCCTCCCCGGATCTTTACCTGGATCGACTGTATTTTTTATCAGTGAAAAAACCAATATTACCAAAGATCGTATACGGTAAGTCAGGGCCACGCGGGTGACATGACTAGTTGTAATATCTTTATATACCGTTTATACTGAGATAAGAAAAAATAATAATGTACCAAGACCAATAAAACGGTTGAATCAACTAAAGATTTGGGTAGGCGCGTTCAAATAAACATTTCGTTGATACAGCTTAAAGGTCGGATACTTCAACAACTTTCCCGATGATTTTGCCAAAATATTTTTGAGGCGTTTAAATAATTTGTTCGACCAATTAAATATTTATTTAAACGTCTCTCCCCGGATCTTTAGTTGAATCGACTGCATTTTTTATCAATGAAAAAACCAATATTGCCAAAGATCGTATAGGGTAAGTCAGAGCCACGCGGCCCTGACTTTTTTTTGAATCTTTTGACGTAAGAAGTAAATGGCGCTGCCGTTTGCACAATTTTTAGGATATGTGGATACAATATGATTGCACTGAAAATGATAAGATTGTATGTGCAAGGTACGATATCCCATTGCGCCATATCCCCCGCAATTTCCGGGTGATATGGTCAGTAAGACCGCTTTCTTTCTAGTTTGGCATTTGAAACATTTGACGCAGGTAATTATTGTTTTTCTGGAGTTCGTGTAGACGACATCAAATATACTAAGACATGTTTTGTGCGGTTCCTCTATGCTTCTCTAGGTCTAATCGACAATCATCGTTACGATGGCCATATCACCTGTAGTGTCCGGGTGATATGGCCGATCGCAAATATTTATATAGAGCTGCAATTAAATCACGCATCGAAAATACCGAAATTTCTGAGTGAATTACTTCAGATCGATGTTTCTAGAGTCGGTTACGAACACAATTTTAAGATTTTTTTTTTACGTCGAACCTCCAATTTTCATTGTTTGACAAATCATGGCCATATCACCCCGACTTACCCTATAGCTAATAAAAATATTGCTGAAGCAGTAAAGTATTACTAAAACAATGACACATGTATAATTGATACTTGTGGGATTAATTACGAGCCTGCAGGGGGCATTTGGAAATTATAGGATGATCAGTCCCGGATTTCAGTCGCAATCCGGAAATAGACCCGGACTGAGGACATCGCTGTTCGCGCGAAGTGAACCTTCCAAGTATCAATTAACCATGTGTCAGCCCAAGAAGACTCGGTCCCTGTACCTCGCTCCCTCGCATCGGCTTCACAATACACCAGACGATATCTTTCGATACTGTATTTGCACAGGTGAGATAACAATGATGACTGAAAAAAAACCCAGAAGCGTGACGGGTCACGAGTGCGACGAAAATAATTATCGACTTCGTTGTGGGTGAATGACGATACTGAAAAATCGGGGAGATAAGCCCGGCGCATTATGTCGCTACGGTGGGAGATGAATTATAAAGTGCCTGAGCGCGGTGAGAGGTGCCGCAGTATATCCCAGTGTGCCTCGCGTAGTTTCCACCTGAGGTAGAAGCTAAAGTGAGTCCACCGACAGTGCGATTTATCTTACACTAGCGTAAGTACGTTACGTATAAGTCGACGGTTATTACGAACCACCTTCCAAGTTCTCGCGACCACGTGCACTAATCGGTTGAAAATTATTGATCTTGATCTTGAATGGATCGACGATAAAGTCCACTCGAGTAAACGCGCCGCGAATTAAATTGACCAAAAATAAAGTCTTAGAAATCTATAAATCTATAAATCTGTAAATCTATAAATCCATAAATCCATACATCTATAAATCTATAAATCTATAAAACCAGCATATCAGCGGACTTGAAATCAACGGGTTGTTTTTGTATTCGCGAAAAGGACCAAGCACGCCCTCGCGAATCGCTACGTTCCGGCGGTATTAATATATCTCTATTAATAACAGTTATTATTATTTCGATGGTTCGATGTACCGAGCGATTGAAACCCATGCGGTCGGGCCAAGGGGAAAATAGTTTCGATCGTACCGGCGTTATATCTACACACCGGTAATGGGTTGTTCCCGTAACTATACACATAAACCGGCGCCGGACTTTCGGTAAATGATAGAAACGTTCAGCACGAATCAATCGGTTATTGATGATTCTGAAAGAGGCCGGCCCCTCCCCAGAGATTGAATATCGCTGGTTCGTACGCGTGACGGACGGTTCGTGTCGACCGCAGAAATGCGAATTAGTTTGCGGTCAACGTTCGCCGGTACCTCGATCGCCTCCACTGTTTTGATTGAAATAGAAATCGATCTGGTGACTGCGATAATGAGGGCTTTCGGCGAAGTCCGCAAGTTCGCTCGCGAATTTCCCCGAGAATAATTGCCGCTCCGATTCCTTCGTTCGCCGGGGACCGCCGTGTTTGCCGTTCCATTTCCTTCGTGGCTCGGAGCGTTGTTTCTTTCCTCAATCCTTTTATTTTTTTGCATCCCGTTCGCCGGGTATTCTCGAAGTCGGGAAAGTGCCGCGCCGAGGGGCAATCCGGAAGTGACGAAGGATTTCGTTACGGGCCCGGAGGGCGGGGTGGGGGGTGGGGGGAGAAGTGCCGAGACGGAAACTAGAGAAGGCTTTCAAGCTGCACACCGTGACTCGCGATGTATCGGAACGAGCGAGAGCGATCTCGTGTCTCTGGCGACGCGTGCGATCCTCGAGAATCGAGAGCTTTTCCACCCCAAGAGCCACCGTCTGGTTCTCCGTCTTCCGCGCAGTGGATACAACCAGCCGTGTGTCCGCTGGCGATGCCGTCGCGTGTGTCTCTCGATCACCCGCACGTAACGGTAATAACGCGGACACTCCGCGACGGACGTTCATGTCACGTGTTCTCTCACCTCGGCCCTCGGAATGCGAGTAAAGCGTTGAAGCGATCGGGCGAGCGGTTCCAATTCGGCCATGACTCGGTTTCGCCTCGGTCGGAGTTTGTGGGTTTTAAGGGCGTGTTGAAAAAAATTTCAAGAAAAAACGTACACATGGAAACGGTCAACGAACGAGCCGAGTCACGATCGGGACCCGGTAAAATGTTGTAAACTGCAGCGGACCATGAGCTGCTGCGAAACTATCGGAGGGGGGGGAGGGGGTGGAGAGTGCTCTGATTATTAGCTGGTGACACGGCGTTGCAGCGCCCAGTGCCAGTCGGACCCAAGGAGAAATAGAGTGGGTTAATGTAATTCCGTTAAAGAAACTTCCGCGCCGGCAAGTTTATTGCCTTCTCTCTCCCGGTGATTCATTTATTTTCGGACGGGTAAGCGACGCAGTGCGCATTTAATTTTCCATCGCGTTGACTTCTATTGAGACACCGGTGGAAGGAATGCTGCGAGTTGTGTTTATTTTTCCAATTACCGACGCGCCGGCTGGAGACAATTTTTTTTGTATCCGGTCCGACACGGCTTTTTTCTTCGGTGTAGTTTAATTTAACGATCCGGAAATTCCAGCTACAGCGCGCCCGCTTGACTGTTACAGGATGTCGTACAACGTGTCCATGACGCAGGACTGTCCGCAGCCGTTTTTGGGACCGAGCCTCGCCGGATCGTGCCCGGGAACGCAGTTTCTCGTGTTCATGACCCTACTGGACACTTTCATTCGCTCGAAAAGGGAGATCGCCCAGCTCTGCGAGCGCGTGCGACCGGTTAATCCAGCCGACTACTACTATGATTTCATCGTGGTGGGAGGTCAGTATAAATTACCACCGGTTCACCAATTATCCGACTCCGTACCCGTCATTTTTTGCCCATCCGCTGCGCGCGTAAAATTGCTGGCGATTGGAAAAACCGCTGTTTCTCGGAGGTAACAACTGCGACGGGGAGCGCCGATCGACAGGTGAAATTATTCGTTCGGTCGAGCGATGCAGTAGAATCCATTTTCTCGAAAGCCATCACGCCGTTCATGACATCTGCCTATCTATCGCTCGAATCCTCGAGGAGCATGACTATGAGAGCGGGACTATCACGGGACGGCAAAAGTGAAACGTCCGGTGCCGCCCATTAGCTGCATTAAATCGCGAAAGGCCGATGAAAGATCTGACGGCATCGGCTGTTAATTTAATTGCGTCTCGGTCGATTCACACACCGTTCGCTAATGATATTATACGCCCGAGACCGTGGACTGTTGCCGATAGCGCTGTGGCTAAGCTAAACGGCCAAGTTGACGTCGTCGGACGCGGTTTAATAACAGATAATAAACACGGCTTGCGTTTAGTACCAAAAAAATTGACGGCATGTTGAAGAGCGGATTTGTGTCTTGTTTATTGTCGCGACACCTGTATTTTTATTACATTGTAATAATGTGTGACGCAACTCCAACCATTCCAACCAAAGTCGCGACTTATCCGAATGCTTAGTTTGCAAGTTTCGAAGAACATAAAAGTTATGCCAATGGTGTCAGAAGTAATATTGTCCATTAGATTGGTAGTAATAATATGTTTTTTTGATTACGTGCTTTATTGGATTTGTCATATGTGCGTCAGCCAAACTAGGTAATGCTGCACTTTCCATCACTTGCTGCATCGCATGTATTATCGATTGGAGTTAATGTTTTGATATCATTTTGATACGTAAAATTATTGTGAAATAATAATATCTGTACTATGGCGCAATAAAGTCTGACATAAAAAAACTTGATACTCGGTGAACTGACATACTGCGTTACGAGTGACGGAAATTGCGGCATGAATTCTTAAAAATTCACGGAAATACCGGCAGTAGAGAGACATAATTAAAACGAAAATTTAATAATTAGATCCTACTAAATTCATTTCAATAATGGTAGGCGGAAATGTAGGAACGGAAACCGCGTGCGTGACGATGACGAAAACTGCGACACAGGTGTCGAAATCACGCACGCGAGATGACGGAAACTGCAGCACGAGAGAGTTCTAAAAATGCACCCAAACCTCGGCAGTAGAGAGGCATAATTATGCCTCTCTATTTGTAATTATAAAACGGTGTTTATGATTATGAAACGATAATTTGATAATTAGATCCTACTGTATTCACTTCAATAATGGCGGACAGAAACGAAGAGATGGAAACTGGGTGCATGATGATGACGAAAACTGCGACACAAGTGACGAAACCGGGCACGCGAGGTGACTGAAACTGCAACACGAAATTTCCAGAAATTCTCGGAAAACCTGGCAGTAGAGAGGCATAATTAAAACGATCATTTAATAATCAGATCTTACTGAATTCACTTCAATAATAGCCAACGGAAACGTACATGACGGCCGACGGCCAACGGAATCGAAGAGACGGAAACTGGGTAAGGTAAAAGTGGGGAATATGGCCCGGTCCATATATCATTGATTTCGGTGTTAATCGAGGTGGGCCATATTCACCACTTTTACCCTACTTGATGATAACCAAAAGTGCGACACAAGTGACGGAAAATGGCCATGCGAGATGCCGGAAGCTGCAGCATGAGTTCCAATAAGTAATAGAAACACCGGCAGTCGAGAGGCATTATTAAATCGATAATGTAATCATTAAATCCCACTGAATTGACTTCAACAATGATTGAACAGTATTCATACTTCGATGCATACATTAAAACAGTTTCTATTCGAACCGACCATATAACTCGAGTATAAATAATGTAAAACCATCTTCACTGCACTACAGATGACGGAAACTGCGCCGCCAACATTACCGATCGTAAAACACCGTGAAGAAAATGACTCCTGACCACTTGATTGTGCATCTTTAATTTTATTCCTTTTTTTTATCGTCTTCGCGCGATTCTGTTCGTCGTACGAGCGGGCAATCTATGCACGCGGTACACACACGCGTCCGCATGCAGATGTGTTTAGTGTACCGTGTGGATCTGAGTGGAAGCGTGTCCTGCTTGACCGTACATCCACGCCCAGCTACACAGCGCGGCATCATCACCGCGCTTTGGGCAAGTGGCGCCGGAACGAGAGGGCGACAGAGAAAGAGCGACAGATTCTCGTAACGCCGAATGTTCGGTACTGTTTGCCGGGGTTAAACAAAATTATCGCGATTCCGCGACCGACGAGGTTCCTCCCGCGTCCGATCGTTATTCGTTGATTATTGGAGCCACCCGTTTGCTTTCCGTCGAGGCATCCAGCAGTACCAGCATCGAATCCAATTGCGACGCACAGTTTAGATGTGAAATTAATACAAACTGTTATTTATTCAGGCCACCCTCGTGATTACCGCGTCATTAATTTAATTTCTACTCAGCCTCCTGTTTGCTTTCTGCTCTCCGCAGCTTCGCCCGCCGACTGCTATCCATTTACATCGGCGCACAGCGCAATCCGCCAATTCTCACATTTCGGAACCATGATTGTTCCTCGTATATACATATATATATAAATATACATATACACATGTGTATATGTATGCGTATATCGAACCAGGAACGCAACGCTTTAGCGGCAACCTATTTGCAGCCCCCACGAGTCGCGATGTATACGCGTCGCGGGTATTATTACACCACTCTCGTTTATTTCATCTCTCCCGTTCTATATATCCTCCGATTCCCCAGCTCTCGCACCCTTCTCCCCCCCACCCCCCCCCCCCCCCCCCCCCCTCCCCCCCCCCCCCCCCCCCCCCCCCGCCCCTCTCGCGTTTGTCGATCTATCTCTCTTACGCGCCCGCTCTTTCGCTCTTCGGCTTTGGAGCTTTGGGGGTGAATTCTCAAGAGGCGACGGATTTAACGAGCTGACAAATTCCGTAGTTGTGCGTGTACCCGGGTAGACATGAGCACGAACGTACAGTCGAGCGCATATCACGTATCCGTTGTTTCACTCGACGTAGGAGATTCGCATGTTCTCTCTGGCTCTGAGTCTTCAGATTATACAGTTTTAACCTCGTAGCTTTAAATTTCAGGCTCGCTCGTTAACCACCGGATATTACGCGGTCCGCAGTCTCCGTTGGCATTTTTTTTGCCATCTCGTTGAGAGAACTTCAATGAATTGACGATTTTAGATAGATAGATAGAAGCGTTTATTTCGTGTTCTGAGGCCGCAGTTCCCTAAGAACACCGTGCCAGTACAAAATAAACAACATAATAAAAAATAAGAAAACAACAGAATAGAATACAGAAGCAAAATAATAGATTAAAAATAACAGAAAATAATAATAATAGAATACAATAACAATGCAAAGGCTAAGATAAAAAAAAAGATTAAACCATCCATACTATGAGGATCTACACTTTATTTTGTACGCGGCGAAGGAGTTAATATCGGTGTGCGAGCAATTTCAGATAGATCGACCGTTCAGGTCTTTGACGTTAGCTTTACGGACCCGTTTAAAAAATGCTTTAAAGGAAAAAAAAAAATCCATGAAGATTCGTGGAAAAAACTGTCCACGGTGAGTTCGATAAAGATTCGCCGTGCAGTTTACGAGACGGCGTGAATAAGAGGTCGAGTTTCTCCAGAGACTGTGAGACGCGCGAGATAACTCGAAACCTCCTCAATTCGCTGAAGCCTCCTTAATCTGACGGTGATCAATGGTTGAAACAGCATTTTTTAATTTTTATTGCGAGTTCCACATGCTCCTCGGCTGGTACTCGAAAAAATGTGTCATAGAATATAATCTGGTTCCATTAACCACTGCGCCATTGATTCCGGTCTCATCGGTCTCCCACTCGTTCCGGTGAACTCGAAGCTGCGCAGTGGGAGGGTTTGCACATCTCGTTCCATCAACTTTCCTCGGAATATCAAGAAGTTCAAACGATGGGAAGCGCGAAGTAATAGCGCACCGAGGAAACGTCACCGGGTTCCTTACAAGTTCCGCGACGGGTTCATTTATAAAGACCAACCCCGCCTCCAACGCCTCCTCCAACGTCGGAGCGGGAAAGCAGCCGATGACGGAAATCGCGAAGTTAAAAGTTCGCGAAATTCTGAAATCGGCGGATTTCACGTAGCAACCCACGAACTATGCTACCCGCCATCCAACCCCGTTACAATGCCGACCCACTCACTTTTGTCGATTCCTCGATGTCGGGAAGGTGGAATCACACTTGCCTCCGGTGAATTCTAGCTTTACCCATTTTAGTGTTCCTCCGCGCTTTGCCCCTCTCGATCTTCCTTCCATCAACTCGGTTCTAGGAGTCGCGGGAGATCAACCTTTTCCGTGGTTCGAATATTAACTTCCTCACTTTCATAGGATCAATGAAAAAAAAACCCAGCTCGAACCCAAGTGTCAAAGCATCAGCGCTTTCCATCATACACGTTATCACATATGTCTTGTACGATTGTTACGGTCCAGCCGCTTTGCTGGATTCTTTATCAAGTTCAGCCGCTATGATAACACAAGTGACTCTTCTCAAGTTCCCAATGACGAGTAGGAAGAAACATATTTGCCTCTGGTGAATTCTTGCTTTACCCATTTTAGTGTTTCTATTAACCCTTTTTTAGGAATCGCGGTAGATCGACCATTTCCATGGTTGGAATATTAACTTTCTCACCTTCCATAGGATGAACGAAAAAAAAACCCAGCTCGAATACAAGTGACGAAGCATGAACTTTCCACTTTCCATCATACGCGTTATCACATCCGTCCGGTATTATTCTTACAGTCCAGCCGCTTTGTTGGATTCTTTTTCAAGTTCAGTCGCTATGATATCGCGATTCCCCAATGCCGAGAAGAAAGAATCATGCTTGCCTCTGGTGAATTCTTGCTTTACGCATTTTAGTGTTCCTCCGCGCTTTGCGCCTCTCGATCTTCCTTCTATTAACCCGTTTCTAGGAGTCGCGGTAGATCGACCTATTCCATGATTCGAATATTAACTTCCTCACTTTCATAGGATGAATGAAAAAAAAAAAAAACCAGCTCGAATCCAAGTGATAAGGCATGAGTTCTTTACACCATACGCGTTATCACATCCGTCCTGTACTACTGTTATAATCCAGCCGCTTCGCTGGATTTTTTTTACGAGTCTAGCCTCTAAATTATCGCACGTGACTGACATTAAAAAAAAGCATTTCACAACAAACAATGGATAGATATTGTATTGTATTGTATTTGTATTGTATTTATTGGGTCCTGAGATTTCTCCCCTGAGGACCTATGCAGTACAGGCTGCACATTGCAGTTTACATAAAATAGGATAAAATAATATAAGAAAGTCAAAACAAAGCAGTACATTACATAAAATAATGTAGATAAGCGCTCAAGGTGAGAGCGATACAAGGATGGCGGTAAAATTAATTGTTAAAAATTATTAAAAATTAAGCTGTAAAAAATTAATAGTTACAATTAATAATTAGAATAGCTAGGCAACTTAAATAGTTAAATAGAGTAGCGAGTGACACTAGGGCCCGTTCCCTGCCAAGATATGACTCTAAACATTAAAGGAATCTAATCTCGTCTCCTACGCGGCAACTTCGGCTAATTCAGTTTACTAAGTTCATAAGCCCAGTTCATTTATCTGAACACGATCGACGTGTGTCAACTCTTCGAAGGCAAAGCCCGGTTTTTCCGCATCGCCGGCCAAGATCATCGCTTGCTGTTCGAGCAAAATCGAACGAGAGCCGATCGTCGAGTGAAAGATCGATAACACTTGTGACACTGCGAGTACCGGACACGCCGTTTAACTCTCGCGCAAAAAAAAAAGGAATCACGCTCGGCGACGAGTGCACACGTATTCCACGCTCAAAGTGCCACGCTCGACCGTGCATAGTACGGACGCATTCACTTTCGAATCTCGACCGGGAATCGAGAGCGCTCCAGCCGCGCAAGCGGTTTCGTCCCCGACATTGCCAGTAACAGTTCCCATACAGTGAGTAATGTATGCAGTGCATTAGGCAGTTTTTATCGGTACGCGAGATATCATCGGGAATTCGCTGAGAAACGAGTTCTCGCTTCTTGGCGCACGCGACCGCGAGTCTGCGGAGAGTTCAACAACGGGTTTCTTGAACCCTTTTTGGTATACGCAATCGCTATGACCTGGAAGCAAGGTCGCGGAATACACTGCGAGGATTCCGTCGAGCGCGTCAAACCTGCGAATGCGTAACCGGAGCGATGCAATTATTTATTTATTTCATAACAAACGGACGGAATACATTTGCTCGGCTGTACGCAGTAAAGTAGGTACCAACGTTTCTTGTCCACAAACATCCACAATTCTTCTCTTGTTAATTTTACGCAAAAAATCATGTTCATTTTACAAAAATGTCTGGCAATTTTACGAATATTTTTTTTACATTAATTTTTCATACATTTTACATAAAATTTAATTTAATTAAAAAATAAACTTTAATTTATGAATTAAATTTAATTTGATTCGTACATTTTTCATACATTTTTTGTAACATAACACAGGAAAATAATTGTGGACGTTTGTGGACAAAAAAGGTATGTGAAATGTACAAATCTTTTTTACTGTGTAGATAAAACTTATCAGCTGCAAAACGACGGCGCAATCAACAAAGTGAAGGTAGACGATGGAAAACATAATATCGCGAAATAAGTTGACTAAAATAAAGAAAAAACAACCGCGACTAAAGATTAAAAAAATAAAAAAAACCGAATGCAAAGTAAGCCGAGTAAATCCATCCAGGTGCGAAAAGGAAAACACAGATTTCAAACTAAATCGTGAAATTATGCAAGGTCCACCTGGGAGCATGGAATTAAAAAAATGTTCATCCATTTTTTTCTTTCTCCCGTCCACGGCCGCGAGTCTCGGGCGCGGCTGGCGCGGAACCTTCGCATCTCGCGAAAGCTGGAAAACGCCTTCGAGGACACGTTGCGCCGTAAAAATGTCCGCATTCATTCCACGGTACGTTCCGAAGACTTAGGTTTCAGTTCGCGAACGGAGTCGGGGGAAACGCTGCTTCGAGAGCCGCAAGATCTCGATGGCGAAAAACTGCATCGGCGAGACGTCGACCGAGAGCCGACGGCGTTGCAGCGCGCATTTTTTCGACGAACCGATTGACGGCTGTCGCAACGTGTCCGGTGTCGCCCCAAGACTTCGCGGACCGGCAAATTATTATTTCTTTTTTAAAACTGTTTTTTCCCCCCTCGTAACTCCGTCACTTTCAGTGCGCTCCGCGGTGGCCGGCAAAGCGTTAATGCACTTTTCCCGTTATTATAATAATTACACTCGGCTGCGAATAATGACACGCGGGGGAGGCATTTATCGGGTACTTTTTAATCATACTTGTATTGTCAAGCGGTACACAATCGATAGCGGGGAGCGGGGGGGGGGGGGGGGGGGGGGGGGGGGGGGGGGGGGGGGCTCGATTGTGTTGCGGTTGGTGACGCCGAATGGATCGACGTCGCGTGGACTCTCATTGCCCGCGCATGTGTGACGTATGTTCATGCACGAACGAACGTATGTTTCTCGTCCGTTGCTCGCTGACGCTGTTAAACGGTGAGGATGTGGCCGCTATGCTGAGAATGTGGGAAAACAATGTTTGGCCTATGAGTATACGATATAAATGGATAATGAGCTTCATTATCCGTTGATCCCTCCCATTGTGTCAGTCTGGCTTGATTAACACGCCAAAACAGCCCGATTAGTTCCGACTGGCGCCTGCGTTACAGTCGCACACTCCGGGGCGATTCGCGGTTCACGCGGCATATCGTGCGTCGAATTTCCTCGGGGTTGGAAAAGACGGGCCGTCGTTGACCCGCATGATGGTTGATCATCATCGGACGTTTCGCACACATGCCCACTGTCGCGTGTCCAAAGTACCGCTTGTTGTCCCTCGCCTCCGACGTTTCTCGGCTTCCACTTTGTTTGTCTGGAATGAATTAACCGTACGTGCGAATTGCAATACAAACGAGCCAGACGTCAGCATAAAGATAACGGAACGACTTTCCTATCGCCCGTTCTATTATAGCTCGGAGGACGGCGAGCGTACATCAGCGGTGACATGTATCGCGATAACAATTTTCCGTAGAAACGCCCGTGTGTGCGACCGTGCGTGCAAATTGCGAGTCAACGAATTCGAAGTTCGCACGTTTTACACGTGTTAGGCCTATCGGCACGTATTTACACTAAGCAAAGTTGTTCCCACTTTCGTAAATATTCCCAGGCTAAATTTATCCGTAGGCACGACTACGCGACAGCGTTGATTACCGAGAGTCTTGCGCACCGTACTCAAGTCTGCGATACTGACGTACTTCCGGTATGCCGTCAATTCTGTCCGAAAAATTGTATTTTCGAACCTTCAGTGACGTCTCAGAGAATTAAATCTGTTATTTCTATCCCTCACTTTTTCCGGTTAGGTGGAATTGTTTGTTCTTGTGTATCGTAGATATTGACGATTGATCTTTGTTTTGCGAACAGGTGGATCAGCGGGAGCCGTGGTGGCGAGCAGGCTGAGCGAGGTTCCGGAATGGAAGGTTCTTCTTCTAGAGGCTGGACCGGACGAGCCGCCCGGAGCCGACGTTCCAAGCATGGTCGCCATGTTTCTAGGCAAGTTTCGAAATTTGATCTCTGGCGTGTTCGCGTATTCGACTTAAGGAATTTCATTTTGCCTAAATTCGAGAAATTCGGGCAAGAATTGCAAACATTTCCTGATGTTACAAAAATCTGTAAAAAATCATACTTATTACAGGCACTAAAAAGACTAACTGTGCATAATAATAATTTGAAAATGTTATTAACAAATTGCTGAAAAAATAATTGATCATCAAAATATGCGGTAACTCATTTTTTTTTTCATGAAAATGATTCATTCATTTTTCGGAATACGTATGAATTTTTTCAGTTTTTTTATCTTTATTTTGATTTTTGCACATTTTTCCATGTAAAAAACAAGAAACATCAAAATAAAGATAAAAAAAC
>JAPYZD010001414.1:0-30479 GCA_030522725.1 Ichneumoninae sp. B BG-2022a
TGCCTTAGTAAAATCTTTTGTGAAATTTACGAATATATTCCATTATATCAAGGTTTAATTTTATGGGTATTTCTCTTATTGAAATTTTTCCAATAAAAAAATTCTTCTTACCATTATTACCAAGTGAAAAAGGATTCAAAGGAAATGGAACTAAATGTTCAAATGCTGCACTTAATTTTTTTTTAAAAACTTTTCGCTTACTTTGCTTTCATCGTAATATCATTTTGACGTAATCGAAATTCAGAATTTACAACATCTATCTAAATATTAAAATGAAAAATAATAAAAAAAGATTATTAAAATAATAAAAAAAATATTTTTACCTCATTATTTGAATGTATACTTAATAAAGGTTCTGAGAAAAATTCAGACAATCTATTAATATAATTAAAAAAATAAAATACCTCTTTAAGGCTCCAGAAAAATTTTCTGCATTGATTTGACTAAAAAAAACCATAGAAGCATGCAAAGTTAGAGCTTCAAAGGTTCCACCATGCTGACACATAAACTTTATAAATCCATCGGGTTCTGGGTTTGATTTAGAGCCAAGCAATAAAAAATGTTCTAACAAATGAGCCAATCCCTGACTAGAATAATTATATAAATATAATTCATACACTTCAATTGGATCATCGATTGATCCAGCAGCAACTGAAACAGCCATAGCTGCTAAAGTTGAATCTGGATGATTTACCGCTAATGCAGTTAATCCATTTTCAAGTTCATAGGTTAAAAAATTTCTTATATCAAAAGGTGATTTTATAACTGAAGTTGAAATTTGATAACTTAATAGACCAAAAATAATTAAAACTCGCATTTTTGAATACCACATAGATTGCGTCTAAATGTAGAGAATATTATAAATGAATTATTTTCTCACCAACGTGAATTATTATGTTAATTTTTATACAGCCTTGTTTAAATTAAAAAGCACTGATAAAAGAAAACCATAATTTTTATTCTGCCCTTTATCATACTTTATGATATTCAGTTTAAGCAGAACAATGTAACATCACTCATTTTTTTCCAGCTTAACAGAGAAAGACATGAAAAGCGGTATTTGAAAAATTATTGAATTTATGCATCATTTAAGAAGCAAATATCAAACATGAAAATATTTGAAGTTTGTTAAATGCAAGCTAGTTGATGTATAAAATTGATCTTGCTACCAAATATCTAAACTGCTATACTTTAAAAAAATTTTGCATCAAAATTTGTATATATAAGAGCTTTTATATAAATACAAGTTGCATATAAAAATCTGAATTATCTGTTGTGTAATGGTGTATCCTATTCATGCTCATGTCATTGGGACAGAAACTTAAAAATCAATAACAGCCCATGCACATAGATGTATCAAAAGTAATTACATTCATCTCCTCAAAAAAAAGTTTTGTAGTTAAAGAAGTCTTGGCACTTTTCTAATTCTTGCATATTGTTCCATAGCATCTTCTCCAGCTAAATCTTTAATTACTCGTTCCCACCATAGATATCGTTTGCTTTCACGTTTTTCTTTTAAATAAATTAATTTAAATTTATCCATTCCTCGAAGTGCATTTTTTATTTTTGAATTACTCTTTCCTGTTTCTTTGCAAATTTTTGGAGAAATTTCTGGCTCTATGTCCGATTCTTTTACCCTTGTAGAATAAAAATCTTTGTCCCAAACCCAAGGCAAACCATTCATTGTATATTGTTCTTTAATATCGTCAATCTGCTCTGTAGTAAGCCGAGGAGATTCAAGTAATCCCAATTCATTCCTAAGTGGCTGCATATCTGCGGGAATATTGTACTTTGTATCTCCGGATTGAGCATAACATTGATATGGGTTCCATTCGGACCATTTCCTTGACTTCCATCCACCCTTTTCCTTCAATCGGTTAATTCGCTCAAGAGTCAACTCATGATATGGATTAAATGTCGGTCGTAATCGTATGCCTTCCAGCATATTCACTGGATATTCACGTCTTGGCGTTCCTTTACATTCAGAAATATATTGAGGAGATTTACGTTGCTTTAAGTATGTCTCACGACTCTCAGTCGGTATTTCTCTTACAAATCTAGCAACGACATTTGAGGATAACCTGATTTTCGTTAGGTTCATTGAATTCAATTTAGAACGCGTGTGCTTCCAAGTATCACTTGAAGAACTAATGCAATATTTAGATAGAAAAAATTTCAAACATTTTTTGCCTAAAGTCCGGTCAGGCACCGAGGTACCCAAGCTTTGAACAATGAACTATTTTATAGCGGCAAAGACGTGTATCGAGAAATTAGGCAGTAAAATTTTTGAAATGCTTCGCGGTAAAATAATCTGATTTGACGCGGAAATCAATATGATTTTCCATAGCGATCAATTGAATTCTCGAAAAATGCAATCACTATTTTTTCAATCATTTCTTTTTTGGAAAATGTGCTCTCACTTTCTCGCTATGTCGGGTGCCTGAAGATTATAAAAATATAGAAAGTAAAAATAATTGTACCAGGTCCTGGTATGGAATCTGCTGAAAATAATTCGGCGGCGAAAAGACAAAAAGTTGAGACCTACCAGCCAGAAAGCCTTAGCGAATCGACCGACCATTCTTCAGCAGTTGAAGTGGCTAAACTGACAACAGATCAAGATGCTGGAACGCATGGATTACACATACCATCGGAGTTAGCGGAGAAACTTTCAAGAATTACTGAGACGAAACCCTACGCGGTTCAACGCGCATTAGCAAATGAAGCTAAATTGTCTCATCTGAAAACTTTGTGCATTCGAAATCTTCCGCCCTGGACTGTCGCTGCAGATATACGAGATGTCATTACACGATTATCAACAGTTGGTCTTGAGTCAATGTTCTCAATGGCTCATGCTGGACAGCAAATAATCACAAATATACAAGTAGCGCGTGATCCTGAGACACAGAAATGCACTGGATATGCCCTTGTCGAATTTGTTGAACATGCTGTTGCTGCAGAAATTCTTATTACATTACCAGGTCCTAATTTTAGACTTACAGGTTCCAATAGGTAGGTTCTTATTTATAATAGAAATCTATAGGGTACTCTCTCTTCAATGGGCTCAGGTACCCATCAATCCTTCATCTGTTCTTGATAACTATCATCTATATATTGGTAACATGCGACCTGGTGTGTCATTATTTAATTTAGTGAATTTTCGCAGGCCTATCAGATAGATCGGTATTAAATATATTGAAAACATTCCATCCAGCTGTCGCGTCCGTCCGGTTAGTTCCAACAGAGGTTTTAGGACCAGCTCCCGAGTACATTGAAGAGTCCGCTGCTGCTGTTATTGAGGAAGACGATTTAACAAATGAAATAGGACGTATTGGGACATCAACCTCATTCTATTGCGCGGCAAGTTGTTACAAAGAACCTGAAGTGCCTCCTCACATACCAGCAACGATTAAGTGTGGAGAACGTCAATGGAGCTGTGGATTCATTAGATTATCAGAAGATAATGCAACACATTGGAAGTTTGTATTGCGGGTGTTAAGAAATAAAATTAATGGAGAGGTAAAATATTTTTATTTTTAAAAAAGTTTTTTAAGGCTGGTAAATGTTTAAGGCGGCATCCTTTCACACCAGAAGCAGCTGCAGCCCCTGATGATGCTCCGCATCGTACTGTAAGAGAGTTTTAAAAAATCCGAGTGATTTTTAGAATGCAATTGTCTTGAGACCAATTTTTGGGCGGTTCGATACGAAATCGGCTTTTGGCTATAAATACACTGGAAGCAACTTTCCTACAGCTGGTACACGGAAAAAACCCGGGCCAACAGGAGGAAATTTTCCGCAACCATCAGCATTAGTACCAACAGCGACTGTACATCATGCTGAGCCTGAAAACCCTCTTGGCCCACAAAACAAAACGTCTCTATTTATATCAAATTTAAGTGATGAGACAACAGACGTGAGTTCATCAAAAAAAAAAATGTAAATTGTTATTAGGAAGATGTAGCATTTTTACTTTCACCGTTTGGAGCTGTCCTTTCTGCTCGAGTTGCATTCATGAAGGTACTTTTTCAAATATAATATAAAATAAAAATTAGCATGCTGCATTTGTTGATATGGGAGACTTTCGTTCTGTTCTTGCATCTTTATCACATTTACGTGGTACAACTTTTAAAAAAAACGTAAGTATTATTTTTTTAATAAATTGATCAAGAAATTACAATTTGATTGGGGCCGGGAGCGACCAATGATGGCACCAGTATTACGACAAATAGATACTGAATCACCTTATCACCGATTAGCATTACAACAAGAAAAGGTAATGCACTATTTTTTTTTATATTAGTTTTTATAGCATTATGCTTGGGAATGGGTACAATCAATGCAGCCCATCGCTCGACCAATAGATGTCCCAAATAATATAGGTATTATAAAATAAAGGATTAATTATATATTTAGAGGAAAAAATAGTGATTGATGACAATGAAAGTAAATCTTATTGGTTAGCGTGTTTGTGTGATTCCTTACCAAAATCACCAAATATGAAACAATCACAAAATGATATGATTACTCAAACTTAGAAGTGGTACGTTTTACAAAACAGTATTTTAATTAGAATATATCGGATGTAAATTTACAAGTCATCTTGCGGCTCCAATTTTTCCATAGGTGAAGATAAAAACGCGAAACAGGCGGCTTTTTAAGTTTTCTAATAATTTATTAAATTTAGAATTGAATCTCTAGCAACGCAATTTTGAATTTGTGCACGAATACAAATTAAGTGCTATAATGCAAATTTGAATTAAAAAATTCTGATATTTTTTTTTTTCATATATGTATACATTCAAGATGATAATAGATTTTAAATGTCACAATAAAGTTTTGTAAAATAATAATATATTAATTTTTAAAAAAATATAAAAGTTAATATATTTAGAAAATTTAAGAATTTAATAATAAACAAAATTTATCTTAAAAGAAAAATTTATCGTAATCTTTCACGTATAGATTGTCCAGTAATTTTTTCTATAGTAATCATAAGTTTTTTTGTTGCTGATTCAATTTTATAATTACTATCTTCAATCAGTTCAGCAATTAACTGCAAAATATCAGTTAAGGTGCTTTGCATCGCAACACCAAATTGATTCCATAGATATTTTAAGATTAAGACTACCGCTAATCTAACTTTTTCATTTTGTGTTGATTGCACTTTATTATTAATTTCTTGAATAACATATCGAAACTAAAGAATAAGTTTGAATAAGACTTACTTTTCCATTATCATTTTTTAATGTTGATGTAATTATTCCTTTAAATACAAAACAACAACTATAAAACCATGCTGTACTAAGCCATTGATTTTTGGTTTCATTTAGGCCATCATTTTTTGGTATATCTAACGTATCATTCTTTTGTGAAAAATCAATGTCTTCAACAAAATCAATTAAAGCAAATATATTCAATGCTTCAATTATGGTTATAGTAATAGTATCAATAAATGTTGATGATGTAACAACTTGACTTATAATCCCTAATGTTAACATGCATGGTTGTCCAACATCAAACCACCACCATGAAACATTTGATATTTTTTGAGTTGATGAATTTAAACGTTTTTTTTTCTTTTTATCAGTCTGAAAAATTTTTATTTTATATTATTATTATTACCTGTGAATTTATTTTACTTGATAATTCTAACGAAACTTCAAAAGCATTATTTATACTTATTTTTAAAGAATTATTTATATCTGGTACTATGTCCCATAAGGAAGTAAGTAATCCTAAATCCCCTAATTCTTTTGCTACAACAGCATATAATAAAATAAATATACGCGAACTTGCAGCATCTCTAATAAATTATAATAATAATAATATCTTACCTAAATATATTTTTTGAAATATTTTCTGAATTATTATTATCAAGTAGAAGCATTTCTTTACCATGTCTTGCATATCTAAAAAAAAAAAATTTATTTTAAAAATTTATTTTAAAAATTTATTTTAAAATTTTTTATTAAAAATTTATTTTAAAATTTTTTATTAAAATAATTTTGTTTTTTATTATATTTTTCTTACTTTAAAGAAGATAATAATAAGGGTCTTAAAGTTGAATCTGTCATTTTTGGAATCCATTTTTTGAAGAATAAATAAATTCCTGATTCAATAAATGCAAATTCACGTGATATCAAAAAATTATTATTTTCTGAAATATCAATACAAATTCCTGGATGACTTAATAGACTTTTTTTTTCTATAGGATAAAAAGTTTCAAGGACTCCATTTTGCAAATTTTTTGAAAAATTGTCCAATTCCCATAAATCTGATGTATCATGATAATTTAATTCTATCCAACTGGAAGCTCTATCCATAGCAGAGATTAACAAGCCACTTAAAAACTTATGACTTTTTATAATTTGTTCAGGTGATTTTACTGATAACATCTCACCCAATAATGTAAGACTTAGACCACAGCATAATGCTGTTGTAGACTCATTTGTCGTTTTTTGTTGATTTCCGAAAGCCGTAACAAGCATACGTACTTCAAATACTTCTATAAGTGCTATTGTTATACTACGTCGTAATTGATGTACATCATTTTTTTTATATCGTCTTGAATCATAAAAATTTGAAAATATTATTTTTTCGAGATCTGATATTGCTTCCCCATTTTTTAATGATAATCTTGCTGAGTGACCCAAAAAACCATCAAGTAAATCTAGACACGTCGTAAAGGATATTGAATTTTCACGCAATGAAGGACTTATTAGAAATTGAGAATTCAATAAAACCTCTTCTACAATAACATTTAGATGTGGCGCTAGAAATCTAGCACTTGGAGAAGCAATGAATGATCCAAGAGAAACTAAAATAAGGGAGTAAAAATCAAATTGGGACGTATCCTCATTAGCGGGAATAAGAGGAATACTTTTAGACAAAATCTCTAAAAGTGTAATAATAATTGGATTTAATATTGACAAAAGATCATGTGAAGGAATTGTTTGCGAAATCGCAATTAAAGATTTCATTATTAAACGACATGTAGGTAGAAGACTTTTAAAATTATTTTTGGAAAATAATTTTATTTTTAAATTTGCTATTAAATTTGATACATATGGAAGCCAATTAATAAATGCCAATGAACATATTGATCCACATGCCATTAATATATCATTCATTAAATTAATTGAATTATTATATTTAAATAGATTCTTTATCTTTGAATTATCTTTATTCATACAGTCAAGCAATTGTTCAACAATTTCACTTATGAAATTTGAACTTTCATTGATTTGATGAATTTCATTATCTGTTAAAGGATTAAATGGTCTAATATCGGTATGAGGTAAATTACTGTCATCGGTTTCTGTTGTTGAATCTTTACGCTTGCGTTTGCTAACCTTAATGTCACTTTTAGATAATGTACGAGGATTTTGAAGATCCTTATTCAATCGTAATGAAAAACATTTCTCGCTTAAGAATTGATACATTAAATTTCGTTCAACCGATGTCTCACTTTTTCGTGATAATGAAATAGCGAGAATTATTAGGGGACCCAAGGGAAATATTAAGCATCTGACAAGCTCCGAAGCAACACGACGAGTTACATTCAAGATTGGTGCAAAGGTACTACTTTCTTTAATATTTTCGTGGATCAGCTGTACGATATGAGCAAGGCTTAATAGGGCTTTGATAAGATTATATAAATCATGAACATCTGTTCTTGTGTCCAGATCATTTGCGCTGATATTGCTTTGCTCATTAACTATTGCTGTAGCCACATTCTCTAAACTTAAAGTCCCTTCTTGCTGCAATTCAGTTTCACATGCAATTAGACAAACATGCAAAATTAAAGCTAATCTTTGTCGTTGCGTCTTTGTACTCCCATCAAAAAAGATTTTTTTATTAGACCACAACTCTGCCACACTATATATATCGATTTGAAAGTCTTTCTTTGTCATATCAGTAGCATGCCGTATCAAATCAATTGTACAAATATGTAATAAAGTCGCACATAATGAATGACAGCTAACATCTTTCTTTAATTTATTCATAACTTGAATCAAAGCATCTACAATCCACTTCTCTCGAACAACACCTGAGGCACCTTCTTCTTCTAATTCTCCTCCTAGATATTCTTCTGCCTCTTCGTTGTTTTCTGAAGAGTTGTTATTTCTTTGTAAAATTGCAAGTGTGTTAGCCCATTCAACCGTTGCTGAATAGAGAATAGATGCAATAATTTCGACATCAACTCCAAGTGCCCGAACCATGCAATTCAAGAAAACAACGAGACTATCAAGTTGAGATGTAGATCTGGTTGCATCTAGCATATAATTTTCATCTTTTGAATAACATCCTTTAATTACATTTTGCACGATTGAAGGAACAAAACAATTAACAAGCTGATTACAACGACTTCTGTTAATTTTTTCATCCTTTAAACAAAGTTTACGAATTTTTGGTAAATGTGATTGGAATGTCTTTATAATTATTTGACTTTTTATAAGCTCTGGCTTCAACTTAATAAATGTATTTAAAAATAGATGACATAAATTATCAAAGGTTAATTGAAATAAATTACGTACTTTTTTTTTTTTTAATTTTGAATCCTCATTATTTATTTGTTTTTCAAGAGTATATCCCCAATTTTGGATGAAACCAAGAATTGGTTCTAAGAATGTACTAAATATATTTGTAACTATTTCGTCATTTTGATCTTTTTTATTTATAAAATTTAATGATTTCATAAACTGAGACGACTTTTTTATAATTAAATTTATTGTTTCAGATGAAATATTAATATCACATTGTGTTGCAACGGCTGACATACAACGTATTGCTTTAGAAATGATTGCTAAAATAATTTCAATTTCAGAATTTTCAAAAAATTCTTCAGGAATCCATTTTGAGGAAATTTTTAATAAATTATTTAAATTGTCGGTATTCCATTTTTGAATATTATTATCGAGATTCTCTTGAATGCATTCATAAATAAATAAAACATTTTTGAAACCATCAAAATTTGTATTCTTATAATTTTCAAATAATTTAATCCATATTGAAGGTGTCATTAATGAAGCTTCTTTTAATATTGTTGATAAACTAATTATACTTTCTTTTGGCCAAGATGAATTTATTGCAGTATTTATTATTAATGAAAGAATTTCGATGGGATTTGAAATTAGAGAAATAAATATTTTTGATTTTAGAAAACCCTTAATAACATGAATAAATTGTTGTTGTTGTTGTTTTTTATTATTAAAATATGGAATAATTATTTTTTCTTTCAAGTAATTTGCATTGTAATTATTAGCATCACATATTTCCAATACATTTGATCCAAATATAATTGCTCTATTTAATTGTACAGAATAATTATTATTATTTATAAAATAATTTTCCCATGTAGGAATTATGATTGAATCAAGTATAATGGAACAATCAACTTTATTTAATATTCCTGCTATATTATGACAAGTATCTTCAGATAAAGATCCAATTATCATTAAATAAAAAAATTCTTTTAATTCTTTTGTTATTATTAAATTTGAAAGATTATTATTAATCTGACTTAATTCATCAATTGATAATTTTGAGATTTTTATTAAAAAATTTTTCAAGTCAAAAGATTTAAGCTTTACCTAAAAATAAAAACATGATTCAAATTTCACATAAAATATTCCTAGAGAATACCTAGCTTTAATTTTCGAAATATTCACGAAAATAAGTCATTTAAATTAAGAATTAATGAATATATAACACTGGATATTTACCTTTTGGGATTCGAAAAAAGTAATTTGTGGAAATTTGAATAAAATGCTCCATAAATTTTCATTTATATTAACTGACAATTTTTCACTGTCAAACTCTAATATAGCTTTAATTAAATTCATCGTTTCTTGACGAATTGCATAACATTCAGAAGTAAGACCCGTAATTAATGGACCCATCATCATAGATATCTCAAAAGGTGATAAGTCATATTTTGATTTTTTCATAATATAAGTAAGAGTGAATGCTGAAATTTTTCTTGCAGAATCTTTCATTTCCTGAGTACTAGAAAAGAGGCTATCCATATTGATGCCCGCATAGCCTAATACTGCCGCAGCATAAGGCATTAAATCATCTAGAGCAAGATGCTGGGTTAGTTCCTGACAAAAAATAAACTTTCTTGTTTTGTTATTCTTCTTACCTCGGGAGTCAAAAGATCACAAAAACTCAAAAAAATTAAAGGCATGTTACTATGACCAGCTTTGCTATCAAAATCGACAAGAGCTGATGCCAGTGTAAGCTTTATTGTATATTTACAACAACCTTGTTCCCCATAAGCAACTTTCCACAGATGCCAAGCCACTCGCAATTGCTCCTCACGGAATTCTTGCGCTGATACAAGTTCCAGAAATGTGAAGATCTCCCACAACCCGCCTAACACGCCTCTGACACATTTGATATATGGACATTTTTCATCCCCCATTGCAACAACAATCACAGGATTAACTTGATATAGCCTGTTATCTTTTTCTTGCTGAGGGTTGGCTTTTTGTATATTGCTTGCTGAGCTAATGTCGAAAAATTGTTTTCTTTGAATTGTGCGTTTTAAAATTGCCATCATAACATGATTCTTCGTCAATTTGTCACTTTTTGAGAACAGGTTATAATCATTATTGGATTTTAAGGCTACCAATAAAGATAAGACTGCTTCTTCAATATCCTTATTTAATGCACATTCATTTTTGTTTGTAATCACCCATGCTAAAGGTAAAAGAATCGGAAATACAGCGTCACAAATTCCTTTCAAAAAATTCTGCAATGGTAGAATTAATGTTACAAAGACATACCTCATTATCAGCTCGAGAAGATGCAATAACACGGAGTGCATTGAGCACAAGCACAAAGCGCTGTTGTACGACAGATGAGGCTAGATTCAAATGATTGACTAATAATTGAGAGACAGTGCAATCTGAAATCTTCAGCTTTGTTTCCCATGGTGCACTTCCAGCTATGAGCTCTATAAGCATATAAAACTGAGAAAAAAGGACTGTCAAAGTTGTTGATGGTGGTTGACTGATCCACAAATCAGCACATTCGAAAATCTCTCTGGCTATTGGAAGATATTTATCTGTCGAATGACTTATTACAGTTTCACAAAGCATTCTTATTGAAAGCGGCATAGCGGTGCCCGGAAGTGTGCGTTCATTTGCAAATTTAGTGAATCGTGTAAGGGCGACTTTGACAGCCTCATGCCTTATCAATGGATCTTTAAGCGACATTGCATTAAGTAAATTGAATGATGTCTCTTGAAATTGTTGTTGCTCCAATGTTCGAGTTTTTGATTGATTATACGGTGCATTCACTGAAGTCTCTAAAGCAACGCTGAGAGTATCAATCAAATGCCGAATCACGATAGGAGGGGGTCTAGGTTGCATCTCGGCAACATTGCGTAAAGTTGACATACAAATGGCTGGATATAGTTCCTCAATTTTGAGTAAAAAAGGACCAATCACATCTGAAGTTTAAGATGCTCTGCATCAGTTTTACTGACCTCTCATAAATTTCGAATCGTCGTAAGCGCTTGTCATCACATCAAATGCTGAGAGACACATGGCGACTCTTGCTTTAATCATAACTTCCGCAAATTCTGATGTACTATCAACAAGCTTCTTAAGAAACTTTATGATGTTTCCTCTTTCTTTTTCCTAGAACAAAAGCAACATATGTCAAAAAAACGAAAATTTAGACTCTTTAATACAATAAGCATGATAGATGGTTTTACGCATTAAGCATTATACATGTTTGTATGCATTACACATAGAAATATTCATAAGCTATTATGAGTACCACGCAACAACATACCAAATTCAATGCTAAGGTTAAGAAACTTTTAACTAGGCAGCCAAGAATAGGTGCTGGGTCTGCACGAGAACTAAGCTCCTTGATTTGAGAAATTAGGTCATCGGAATCTCGAGATTGAAGAATGCGAAGTAATACTGGAGATGGTACGTCCAAACTAGACTTCTGTGATGACTGAGTAACTATCAATAAGTTGACAAAATACATAGCCTCGAGTAAAGCTGCTCGACGGTGACTATCAATCATGGGAGAATTGAATATAGACAGTACTAGGTCTTGAAGTAAAGCTTCACAAACTTCTAAAGAAAGTGTTACACGTTGTGCTAATATCGAAAGTAAGCATAAACCGCATTGATGAAGTTCCTAAATCATGAAAATGAATTTTAACCGCTTACATATAACGACGGATGTTGTAAAGCGAAGAATATAGAAGGAATTATTTGACGGAGAAAAGATTCACTAAATGATAATTAATAATGTCAGTAATACAACATACCTCAAGTGAGTATTTGCAGCAGCAAACGCTTCAATACAACACAATGTAAAAAAAGAAAGAAGATGCAAATTTAACTTCGAGACATTACTAAAAAAATAAAAGAAAAAAAAAATCCTACGTAGTTGTTCGCACAACAGTAGTCCCAAGCCACGATAATAATGCAGGACGTCGTATGCAATTTTGTACAAAAATTGAACGCTTTAAAGGTGTTGAATGTTTTGCGACATTTTCCAAAAATTGAAATTGACTGAAAAAATATTTGTAATCTCAGTAAGTTACCTTTCAGGCTGAAAATGGAGTATTTTTATTAATCGAACAAATAAAGGAGTATCGTGAAAAGGAATAGCCATAGCAATTAAATTGTCTACATTATACCTAAAAATATTTCATCTGAAAAAATTCGACTTACTGTTCAATATTAAATTTTCTTATTAAAAATTCTAAACATAACAATACTTCATCTTGTTGCCAATAACTTGAAACATGATCTAAAAATTTATTTACTATTGAATCAAGTGCCACGCTTTCTTCTTGAGTCATAAAATCACGTTTATTGTGTTTATTTGTGCGTGAAAATAAAGTTGCTGCGAATATTAGATCAGGATCGCTTGTTGTGCATAACTTCTCGAAAGCTAGACTTGCCTCCTCATGAATATTTGCCCTAACATAATAATTATATTATTCGCTACTCTTACAAATCAACAAAAACTACATCCTTTTCAGAATAAAGAAGAGAAGAGACTCTTTTTTTTCTCTGTTCAGGCGCGCCAAGGGGACGCGCCGCTAATACGCTTGTAGCTTTATGCCTAGTGATCTGTTTCTGGAGTTCCGAGACTCCCATCTTCACCCTGTCGTATCAGGCAGGGCGATAAGTCTGACAAATTTCTGTCCCGAATCTGCCCGCCAGTATCTATTACTCGTTCGTTTCCGAGAATCATAAGTGTCGAACCTTTCCGAGAGAGAACCATATCAAACATAACTGGAATTATAATGAAAATAGCAATTATAATCATGATATGTATGCACAAGTAGTGATGCGTTAGAACGCTGAACTTGAAAAGGACGCTGAACTAATAAGGCGAATGAATGCTAATCTAAGGCGGAAGAATGCTGAACTAATAAGACAAAAGAACGCTAAAAAAAAGGACGCTGAACCACTAAGCCATAAGGACTCGAAATTACCAAAAAAAAACGTCAAAGTACTGCGCTATCTCGGCACTTAAACATTGACTCATAAGGATGGTCAAGTAGTAATCTATTAGAACGCTAGTAGAGCAAAGAACGTTGAAGTAAAAAGCATGCAAAATTAGTCAAATGTAAGAGCAAAGTAATAAGACATAAGTGCTAGATGTTGCCAAGTTGTACCACCAACTAAGGTGTATGTTGGACAAGTTAGGTTGTAAGACTTATGGAATTGCATGTATGCAGAACGTGTTAAATTGCAAGATTGAATATTTGTATGTACGTAGGTGTAAGAAGCACTTGTTATATTGTCAAAACATGATAAGGTTGTAAGTACGTAGTTAAATAAAATATTGTTGAATAGGTCAAACTCATAGAACATGGCTTATGTGCAATGTATTATCCAAAAATGTGCTCTTAAGTGTAATAGCATAAATTATAGTCGTCATTGCTGAGATATATCATAGAGCATAACACTTGGAAATCAGATAAAATTGTACTTATGAGCGACCGTGCATCTTTGTGCTTATTTCAACAAAATACTACTTCTTTTTGCATTATTCTGCTGACAAAAATGAGAGACTACAGCTTTCCCGGTTGTGCACAATCATCTACTCAATGAAGACATTAATAATTCCATTCTATTGTTGGTGTCCGGCTCCCCAACACAAGCAACAAGTTGAATTCTTATCTTCGGCTTCTATAAGAATTTCCAAATTTGGCTCTGGAATCCCAAAAGCAATGTCATTTTGATTATACTGGTCAGCTTTGTCTGACGTTGATTGAGACGTTGATGTGATAACGTAGTTTGCTGCTGAAGCTGGAAGTCGAGGGGGGGGAGTTTGTGGATCGCAACCGCCTGGGATGAAACAACAAGCACCTGGCGTTGAGCCTGTTTCTCCTGCCGCTTTATAACTAAGAAGTGCATGCCTTGAGGTCAAGATGCCATCCAAGTATGAACTAGATCGAGCCGCTGACTTTTGTGACGGATGCTCATAAAAACTTAATCGTGAAATGCGCCTTCTTTCGGCTTTAAGTTGCTTATCTTTAAGCTCTCTCTCGAGCAGCACTTCACGCAGTTTGGATCTCATCTTCTCGGCAAGACGCTGCTGACGCTTTTTGTGTATTTGCAACAATTTTTTCGCACGCCTAAATGCATGTTCTGCTATTAATTGCTCTTTACGGCTATCCAGCATACCATTTCGAAATGCTTGCACTAATTGGGACATGTCTTCACAAGTCAACAACTTTGAGGCTTTGGTGATTTCGCCTCTACAAGTTTGTAGAACCCTCACGGCTTTCACGGCTGCACATTTCGAGATATATGCCTCTTCCTCTACGGCTAATTCCGGGCAATCTAAAGCGAGCTCACGACAGATCTCTGACGCTCGAATTGCTTTTTGTGCAGCAATTTCAATAGCCTCCATTGCATGATTCACTGCTTTTTGCACGGCTAATTTTGCTTCTGCTTCAGCCACGTTGCGGCACTCTTTAGATACGGCAGTTAGATTCTCTAATATACTAAGGGACGATCCCAGTTTTTGTGATCTGAATTCATCAGCCTTTTGTACATGTTTTGCCGACTCTGCAGCTAGTTTCCTCGCTTTACTGGCATGCACCTCTATTGACGACTTTTTTACAAGTTTTGTTGCTGCGGTGGCCACATTGGCGGCTTCCTGTGCTGCTGCAGCCGCAGCTTTCAAATTTTCACACAGAATTTCTGCATCGACATCAGTGGACATGCGTTCGACAGAATCATGTTGTTTGAATGTCTCTTTTAGGGAATCTCGATGAGTAGTAGTTGCAGTAGGTTGTTCTCTTGAAACAGTTTTCTCAGTTTGCTTTTCTGGTTCTTTAAATACCACCTGTAAGCTGATCCGACCCTTGATATTACAATCATCATCCGCAACCTGATGATCAACCAAAAATTTTGCATTTCCATTTTCTTACTGCCATATCTCCTAGCGCAACATTTTGTTTGTCTCGTTGTAGCGTCCATAAATCAAAAACGCCCGAAGCAATCACATTTTCATCAACATCACATACTTCAATACTTTTTTTAAAAATTTAAAAAGAAATCAAACAACTTACATAAGCTGTGGCTCATTACTATATTCCAAATCAAAAACTTTGTCCCATATAAACTCATTATTTATATCTCTTATAGACACCTTTGAGTTTTGTGGATATTTATCGTTTAGAATCACACGAATGAATCCTTTCTAAATGAAATTAACATATATGTATAATAACCTGGAAACTTTCATCCGCAAATTCTTTTCCTTTACTGACTTCTACAGATACTCTTGATGGAGGATTTATTGGTGCTTGAGTATATTCAATTAGAGCTTTCAGTGTTCCTTGTGGCTCCAACTTGAAAACAATAGAAAATAAAATTTTTTCAAAATTTTTTTAAATAATTTTTTGAAATTATTTTCCAATAAACTTTTTTTTTAAATTTTCTCATAAATTCTTTTTTGAATTTTTTCTATTTTCATTTTTCTTTTCACTTACTTTTATGAGGCCTTCCCAAAGTGGATTATTTTTGACATTATTTGTATGATAAAGTCCCTGAGCTATTGAGACTCCAGTCAACTGACTTTTAACTACAAATTCTACGGGGGAGTCATCTTCATATGGAAACTAAAAAAAAGTGAAAAAAAGAAAACTAAGTACGTACACTAAAAGAATTATTAAAAAGCGGACTTCTCCCTCTGATCCAATGTGTTGATGCATCATTTGAGCCATGCGCAACGTTAACATTTGCTATCTATTTACAAATATTTTTAATAATAATTCTTACAAGGGAGTCATTACCAGGTAAATGTGTTGCAGCGGTAAGAAAAACTCTAAGAATACCGTGTTTCCACGCGTCTTCTATAGACATTGTACTAGATTTAAGTAAGAACAGAGAAGGTTTATTTCAATGCATGCATTTTATTGTGCGACTGCAAACGAAAAGGTTTTCTTTAATGATTTTGTGAGATAATTGGAAGTGTACGAGGACTACAAAGTAATTCAGAAAATTTACGTATGCTTTCGACTCCACGAACTTCTTTCGGTTGTAACGGCATAGCAACTATGAAAAAAAATTTCCTTTCATTCAGACATACCAACATGAAATTCTTGCGAATATAGATCATCAATCTGTTTCAGGTACTTTGATTGCATCTTTCGACGAGCTATAACACTCATCTCAAGATGATTGATCTGAATTCAAATATCGATGCACCATATTACCTTTTCTAATGCTTGATTGAGGGCAAGTTTTAGTTGCTCTTCATGTTTAGTTTTAGTAGGCTCGTTCAATAATTGAGAATCGATCTCTATCGCGTCGGCCTCAACTAGACAGTATAAATTACTCAGCAATAATTGTTATACCTATTGGAAAAAGTACTTGATTGACAACGATATGTGACGTATCAATGTGATGTCTAGGAAAATTCATTAAAACCGGGAAGAAAGCCTTACTTCATAAGTTCTTGTACGAGTCTTTCTGTTTCGTATACGCTTAGAAACTCAGGAATGCAAACACAAACAAATGTTGTTAAAGACTGAGCCATTATTTCTTTCTTTATTTGCTTACTGGATCTTGAAAATGACTTTTAACAGATGCTGTTAGGGCTTTAAGCGAGTCCAATTTTTGATGAATCTAGTTAGAGTACTTTTAAAACAAAATTAAGCTCGTACCTCTTCTTCGTTTATTAAATTGCCCGCCATAGAGCTCATCATCTATAAGTTTGATCATTTTGGTTGTAACATACATTTAAAGCTCCCGACATTTTGTCTCTTAATGCAACTAGCTTTGTTAGGCCTTTCTCGAGAAGATCAGGGAAACCAATAAGTCTCAAAGTGTGACCAGTCGGCGCCGTATCAAAGACAATCACCGAGTAGTTCATTGTGCGAACAGAACTATAACGAGAATTTGACAGCATTTCTATTCATACTTCATTAATTCAGCAAAACTAAGTGCTTCATCAATCCCAGGAAAGGCAGAAACCAGCTCAGGTATCAGTTTAGTAAATCCCATTGAACCACTATTATCGGGTACTTTGTACTGCATGTTTTCTTGGATAGATGAATCTATTTCCATTGCATACAAATTCGAAAATCCCTTAACAAGTGTAGGTTTACTATTAAATTTTTGCGAAAACGCATCACTCAGATTATGAGCTGGATCAGTTGAAAGAATCAATACCTATTTATGTTTTAAAAAATGACGTTGAACTCACACTCTCTCTTCTGCGAGCAAGCTCTACAGCAATACTAGAGGATGTCGTTGTTTTCCCTACACCTCCTTTACCCCCAACAAAAATCCACTTCAATGTATTTAATTCCATAAGACTTTCTAATGTGGGATTCATTTTCTCATCTTCGACAAAAGAAGTACTCATAATTTATGAGTTTTATAAAGAAAGTCACTGTAATAAGGCAAACCTGCTCAAGCAAATTAATTAAACAGAAAAATTTAATTGTTGGAAATGACAGTATTATTATCAATCATGATTTTTACTCCAGTTTTTGGCAAAATTGAACAATTCAGTGTTGCCTCCCACATTTTATGCCTAGACATTGAGAGATTTTTTTACTTGATTTCACATGAGAACCTTAGCCTATTCAATCAAATTGCACAACAATATTGGCATTCTGCAAATTCATTTATTAAAAATTTTTGTCGAGGGGGGTGCACACACATGCAATAGAAAAATTAAGTCAACTAAGTAAGGATAGTTTCGAGGACTAAGAGCAATATAAAAAAGTCTACGGTGGTTTCGTAAATTTATTATTTGAAAAAGCCGTGAGCATCATCAACCTAGCATTTTATAATAGCTAATAATAAATATTTTAATGAATAGGAGCCGGGTGTTTCAGAGAATCACTTTTTACGCGGTGTGCATTTGGTGAGAGCAAGATATGACGTAATACACAGTCTAGGTACATAAATTATTGCAAAAAGATTTGACACTTAAATAAAATTAAGGAAAAGGCAAAACCATTTACGATCATCTACTGCCGCATTCAGATTGATTGTTAGGTGAACCTGTTATAGACGTCTCGCAATATCAGTGGTCTGATTTCAGAATTGGATTGGAAATGTCTACGCCTGAATCAACTGTCAGTCCTAGAAAAGCACCGTTAGATGCCGAAGAGATTAATGAAATTGTGGAACGTATTGAGGAAGATGTTACACCCGTTCTACTTCGAACAGAAGTTTCAGCATTGCAGATGGAACGACGCCTCGCCCATCTGACGCAGAGGGTCAGTACCTTAGAAGAAAAGCTCGCGGCATCTAAATCCGATTTTGATAAGCTTGCCGCTGAAGTAAATGACTTGCGTCAAAAGAAGATCTAATAAATTAATTAATGATGATGATGATGATGATGTAATTTTTTGGTTGATAGCTCCGTAATTCTTTTAGAATCCCATGCTAGCATATTATCTATTTTAGAATAGAACCGTTAAAAGTCCGAATTTATTACAAGACTATTTTATCTGCATTTTTGTTGTGTTTCTTTCTTGATCTAAGATTTTGATGAGATTTATTATTAGCAGGCATAACTTCATCATCCTCAAGTTGAGTTGTTGGAATACTACTATCATTAATCACTTCTTTTTCATAATCAGTAGGTGTCAAAGTCTTATTTCCAGTGGTAGAAGTAGCTTTACGTCGTTTCTCCATCTCAGTTTGTCTTTTTCTGAGTTTATAGTCATAAAGTATAAGTAGTGCAACCTCAACTAACAAACATAATAAGGAAAAGCTTAAACCGCACATCAATTCCTGAAAAAATAAAAAAAAAAAATTTCTTACGAATGTTATATTTTCTATGCCAGTTAATTTTCCAATATAAAAACCCACAATAAAAGTTAAAAACAAACCGGTCAAAAGATTAATACCAAAACTATGATAAATAAATTTCGAATGATTCCATACCCAAGACTTTTGAATGAATGACTAAATGTGTCTTCAATATTCATAGGTCTTAAATATGCTAAATTTTTCTGTATTTTTTTTTGATAATTTCTTTCATCAGCTCTTAAT
This sequence comes from Ichneumoninae sp. B BG-2022a, assembly GCA_030522725.1. Lineage (NCBI taxonomy): Eukaryota > Metazoa > Arthropoda > Insecta > Hymenoptera > Ichneumonidae > Ichneumoninae sp. B BG-2022a. The sequence continues at coordinate 19,518 of JAPYZD010001414.1, forward strand.
CTTAATAATTCAAGTTCTGATTTATCTTCTATTATCTTCAAAAAAAAATTAAAAAAAAAAAAAACCTACAGGTTCTTGACATCTTCTGGTAATAAGTGTTGTTGCCATTAAATTATTAATATTTTCTTGAATGTCTGGAACTTTATTATTATACTCTTTAATCTATTAAAAAAAAATAATAATTTTTGAGAAATTTTACCATTGATAAGAAATTATCTAAATCAATTTCATTATTCAAAATTAATTTTTTTTTAAAAATATTATTGTATTTTAATAAAAAATTATTAATTTCATTTGTTTTTTGAATAAATATTCTTTGTGTTGTCATTTGAAAAATAAGTAGTCAAAGAATACTGCTGATACAGATTGATGTCAATTGAAGAATATTTTTGGAATTTTGAATTACTTGATGAAATATTTCAAGAAAAAATTAAAAATAAAAATTCTGATATTAATATTATATCTATGTTTTTAAATAGACCATTGATTAATGACTATATTTTTGCAGCTAAAAAATCCTATATGATTATATGTGCTGATGGAGGAATTACTAGACTTTTAGATAATCTTGAAATTAACAAAAAAGGTTCATCTTTTTTTTTTTTATATTAAATTAGGATATATACAAAATAAAAGAAGTATCCAATTAATTGATGAATTATTACAAGAATTTATCGCATATCGCTCGAATAATTTTTTTGTTATCGGTGATTTTGATTCTATCGATCAAAATGTAATAAATTTTTTTTTATTTATTTATTAAGATTCTTAATATTATTAAAAAATTGAATATCTTCATTCAATATGATAAAGATCAAGATACTACGGATTTTCAAAAAGCTCTTAATTTTCTTAATAAATTAATAATAAATAAAACTAATAAGACAGTTGTATGATATTTCTTTTTTTTTATTTTTTCAGATTTTAATTTTCGGAGCATTTGGTGGTAGAATTGATCATACTATATCTAATTTACATTCACTTTATTTAAATAATCTTAATAAAGAATCGCAGGTGATCAATTTTTTTTTTTTTTTAAATTAGGTTTTATTATTTGGGGATTCATCCATGTGTTGTCTATTAAATACAGGCAATCATAAATTAAATATGAAAACCAAAAAATTGAGTTCTACTTGTGGTCTATTACCTTTAAGTAAGAATAATAGATATAATCTATTCAGGTTCCGTAAAATCAATACTAACAAAAGGACTTCGTTGGAATCTAGAAAATGAAAGTATGAAAATTGGTGGTCTAGTTAGTTCATCGAATCAGGTACTTACATAAATTTTTAATTTTATTTAAGTTTTTATCTCAAATTGTTGAAATACAAACAACAGATCCCATTATATGGTTTTCTGAATTTAAGGATTAATTGATTCAGGGAATAAACTTTCAAATGAAGTTCCAATTAAAATAGATTCTTCTTTTATATATTTTTTTTTTAATAAATCTTCTTTTAAAATATTATTATCAACAAATGATCTATTCTGATTGTTATTATCTTCATTATTATTATTATTATTAAATTTTTAGATTTTAATTGAAAATTATATGAAAATTTAGGTTTTTTTTTAATTGATCTATCAATATTATCAGAATTATTTTTCAAAAAATTAAATTTGTTATTATTATAATTATTATCATTCTCAGAATTTTGTATATTATCAATTTCATTATTATTAACATCACAATTATTGAAAGATTCTTGAGTTTTTTGTAATAGTTGCACTTCGTGTTGTTGTTGTTGTTGGTATTCATTGATTGATGATAAACTCGAGTGACGTAATGATCTTTGTCTAGCATGAGTTGAGAGAACAGCTCGTTTGGAGGATTTGAAAGTTTTGAAGTGCGGTGTTGGTGTTTGAGTAGTATGACCCCAACGTCCAATCCATGCAAGTATTGATCCAAGAAGTATTAATAACATACTGATTAATGTGAACCCCGTTAAATATAAGTATGGATCTGCATGCAAAGTTGCGGTATCAACTGAGATTTCAAGAATTGCTACTAACAATAATTCGCCACCCGCTACGGCACAAAGTGTCGAAAAAAATCCTCCTAAATCGCCAAGTAGTTGTATAACGACTAAACCAACAATTTGTGACAATAAACAAGTGGCAACTAATATAATTAATTTAAAATCATTAAAAACATTTATTAAGGGTTGAGTATTCCTAAAATGTGAATCTTTTATTATGCACACTAATAAAATAGTTATTGTTTGTGTTGCAGTTGATGTTGAGGTTCCTGCCCAATATGATTGTAAATTTGAACTCATTTTACGCGTCAAAGCCAGATTAATAAATGATGCTATGCCCGCTAATCCTGTCATTGCAGATCTTGAATAGAACCAAGATTTATCCAAAGTTGCTGTAAACGGATGTAATATAAGAATAATACTCCCGAGATAAAGAAAGCCGCCTCCTAATAATGTGAGTTCATATGGATATCGTATCGGTATCCAAATTATCCCGAAAACATCGCACAATAGTGAAACAACCATTTGTGTTTGACCAAAGGTCACAATTAAAAGAGCTAAAGGAATCTTTGGTTCAATTGTTGAAACTAGTAAAATTAATATTAATTCCGTTGCAGCTGCAATTCCGTTAAAGAAACCTATAATAAGAATCAATTTATTTAAATTTCGCCAATCAATATTTTTTAATTTAAATTTTTTTTCTGATGTCAAATAACGGACATACTCTCGAATAGCTAAATATATGCAACATATCACAAATGTCGATATGGATATTGCCAGCGCTAGCCATAACTGTTGTGTATGAGTATAATCCTTTTCTCTGGTGATATGCTGAGCTGTATAAATCAACGCTACTTTTAAGCAACCCGCGGAGCAGGGGAATATATAAGTCAATCGGGTTGTTGCATGACGTTGCATAACAGGTATATGGCAAGAGCCTTTTTAAAGCCTAATAGAGCCTTCTTGAGCTTTTGAGAGTTCTCAAGACCTCTTTGCAATCTTCAAATAGATGCCGTATGATGCTACAAAAGCGGTTGATGTTAGCAAAACCGATGATGCTATGAAAGTGGATGATTGGAATGATGATGTTACTATTGAGAATGATCAGACACAATCGCGTAGTAGTGATATTTTTAATTGGATTCGCCGGAAATTAGGCCTCAAAACCTTATCATCTATCCTTGTATTGAGTATTACGTGTTATCGATATTCAATATTTGAAAAATTAATATATTTAATTCGTCATATAAACCTTAGATCTCCCGAAATCATCCTGATTAATTTTAATGAGGCTTTGAAAAACATAACAAGAAAACAAGTTCAACAACTTTGGTATCTTCCAGATGGCCATATACAATTGAAACGTATGGATGGACAAATGCTACAGAGTTTTGTTGTACCAGGATCAGAGATGGCACTTTTTGATCTTGCCATGGCTCATGTGCCTGAATTTGAAATGCGAGAATCTAAGTGGCCAGCAGCAGCAATAATACAGGGTGTATTGCCATTTGTAATGCTTTATGCTTGTTGGCGTGCTTTTAAGTCAATTGCAAATCCTAGCGAAGAGCATTTTTGGCAACGCAAAAAATCCTCAAAGTTGTTCTTTTGGGAAAACTTTTTTTTAAGTGTACCTCCCGACTCAAATGAGCCTGCTAAAATTATCATTAAATTTTCGGATGTTATTTCCCCAGTTAAGCAAGAAGTTTACGAAATAGTTGAATATTTAAAAAATCCCAAGAAATTTTTGAAATTTGGTGCTAGAATGCCACGCGGAGTTCTACTTGTCGGTCCAGCAGGTAATCGAAGCGAGATGTTTTACGTATTCTTCTTCTTCTTGTCCGGACTTTTTTGATGCAGAGAAATGATATCTAAATTGATTCAGGTACTGGAAAAACGATGCTTGCCAGAGCTGTAGCAGCTGAAGCGGGAGTTGAGTTTATATCCTGCTCTGCTTCAGAGTTTGTTGAAATTTATGTAGGGCGTGGAGCACGTAGAGTGAGAGAAATTTTTCGAGAATCACGAGAATCAGCTCCGAGCGTTCTCTTTATTGATGAATTAGATGCACTAGGTACCCGTGGTTCGAGGAATAACAGTCAAACCTTTTCAACAATGGAGCATGATGAGTATATCCAGACTGTGAGTTGTTGTATATTCATAATTGTAGCTCAATCAACTATTGACTGAACTTGACGGGTTTCATGGTAATGATGATGGAGTACTTGTTATGGCAGCAACTAATAGAGTACAATCAGTAGATGCTGCATTATTAAGAGCAGGACGTTTTGATAGATGGATTTACATGGATGTCCCAAAGTTAGAAGATCGCATTTTGATTCTAGAATCAACAGCTCGTCGTCGTGGTGTAAAGTTATCACAAAATGCTTTGGAAAATTTACCGAAAATTGCTTCCAAGTAAAAATGTTTTAAATTAAAATTTTTAAGATGTGTAGGATTATCTGGCGCTGAACTTGATTGTATTATCAATGAATCTGCATTTCAAACACATCGTCGTATTCACAGTTAGGTTTTTGTTGAAAACAATTTCAAAAAATTAGATTCAAATTTAATCGGAAATCAAAATTCTAAATTTAATGAATACACTAATAGTGTAAGTAATCAATTTACATAAATTTTTTTAGAGTGATTTAGAAAATGCTATTTTACGATTTCAAAAAAGCAGAAAATGTCCGATTGTTTAATTTTTAATTATTCGTAATTATTTTTTTTTTTTCATTAAATACGTTTAAAAATAGTTTGAACTTTTTTATGCTGAGTACATTTTATTTTCGTAATTTTTTAATTCTACATAAAAATTTTACTTGTTTATAATTAACATAATATCTCAAAAATAAAGTATTAAAGAAAAGTTATTTATTGAAAATTAATTTTAAAAAAATTAATTTTTAAATTGAAGAATGTTAATATTTTTTAAAGAGATATTGTTGCCATTTTATTTTGTTTAAATGAAGCTGTTAAAATATTTAGTTTAACTAATTTAGTAATCAATTCTTCATTAGCAAAATCATGAGTTATACCATTTATTCTATCCGTAATGTTACGATTAATAATCTCTTGTAAAAGCAATCTAAATTAATAAAAATTAAAAACAAAAGAATACTTGTGAGTTTCTTTGGCCGCTAATTTCAATCCTCCATTACGAAAACATAAAGCAGATGCTCCTTGAACTGTCCAAAATCGCACAACAGATACTGAAGCAGTTGGTGATACTAATGTAGGTGGTGTGACTTCACCTATAATAAATAAATTTTTTTTTGTTTATAAAGAATTACCTGCAAGCACGCGTATAATATATGGCTTTCTAGGTTTAGTTGCTCCGTGTGCCATGGTCCAATATAACAATTTTTTCGTTAATAGTTTTGGATTTGGATCACGTGTCATATTCCAAGATTTATATATACGACTTTTGCCAGCAACAAATGGAGTGAGTAACATTGAGCTTTCGGGTAATTCAATCCATTCATTTTTATTTAATAAATCTTTTTCCAATTTCTAGAAAAAAAAAATTTTTTTTTTTTTTTACTCACATCATAGTTTAAAGATTTACTACGAGATGATTTCAAAATTTTATCCTCTAATGTATTATCTTCAATTTCAGATATTGAATTTTTTTTTAAAATTTTTTTAATATTTTTCGATGTATTTTGACGGTTTAATGAATAACGATGTTCAATATTTGAATAATTTTTATGAATCATTTTTTTTTTTTGAAATTTAACTTTATTATGGATGTTATCTTCTTTTTTTTTTTTAATTGATTCTTTATTAACTAATTCGTTTTTCAATATATCTGGTAAACGAATTATATTATTTTTTTTCATCTCTTCTACTTCAATTTTAAACATAGTATGCCTTCGTTGAGGCCCAATTTTACTTTTGTTATTCATTTCTTCATTTAATAAAAAATCAGTCGCAATTCTTGGTATTTCAGGGAAAGAGGCACTTTTTTCGATACTGGATTTGCTTGATGCTTCAGAGGTACTTTTTCTCAAACTTTGTGAGTTGTTATTTATCATTGTTTTTAAGGATTCAAGATCAGGATCTGAGAAATTGTATCGTTGTTGAAGATCAACATTATTGGAATTATTTTGAAATCCTGTACTTCCACTAAGAATACTTTGCATTGCTGACATGGCACTAACTGTTGCAACACCAGATCTATCTGAGCCAATACTTTCAACATCATCTTCGGGTTCTCCACAATCAATAACAGAATGCGTCTATTTTAAAAAAAAAAGTTTTTTTCTCACATGTCTCACCCCCTTTAACGAAAGAGCATTCTCTGAACGAGGCACCATTAATAGATGTTTTCGTGGGTCAGCTTTAATAGAGCCTTGACGAATTCGAAATGAGCCTAATTTTTTCGAGTTGTCTTTAATAGAAGTGTCTTGTAAGTGCGCATCAGGTTCTCGTAATCCTCTTGAATGGTTTTTCTGCCTTTTTATGAATTTTTTTTTTTTGGCAGTGTTAGTCTTTATATTGTGACGAATCATCAATGCCTTTTCAGTCGCACGTGTGAGTCTTGCACAACCGGGTATGAAAGGCATTGTGTCTGCTCTATGTAAAGGACAATAAAGGTGAGATGGTTTTTTCTCATCACGTTTCAATATTGCTCTTGAAACTTCTTTTGATAATAATGACTTATTTGAATAATATGCTCGCTGATTATGCGATTCTCCATGATGTGAATGACGCCTTTTTATTTTATAATTTTTATTATCAAAAGATCGAAGGAAATTCTGACCTTGATCAATCTTTTTTTCTTTAATGGCCGGTACTGATAAACGACGAACTTCTTTATTCTCAAAACCATTATGGATACTCTTTTTTCTAGTAAATTCACTACGACGTCGCTTTCCATCAGATAGAGTGTTTGGCGATATCTTTAGCCATTCATGCAAATCATCTCGATGCTCCCCGTGTTTCATATCCTCTAAAAAACCCGCAAACTTTTCTAATTCTGAATCACTATCTTTCACACACTCTTTATTTTTGTTATTGGTGTCCCAAAATCGCTTCAAATTACCCCGTAACCAAGTTGTTACCTGACGCTTACTTCGAATTGGGACTACTGAACCGACACTATCTGAAAGTGCTGCCCCTGTCTCATCATCGGGAGCAGTAATCATAGATTTGTTGTCGACATCAGATGCTATTGCCATGAAATTTGAAAAAAACCTACTCACCATCAGAAGTAAGAGCTTCATTTTCGTTATACCTACTTAGCAAGAAATTCTTATGAAAGATAGTAAGATCTTGAATAGTTGGAAAATGCGTGGCAATTATAGATCGTCGTGGTTCAATTTTTTTGACACCTTCTGATTTGATAGACGGTACTGAGGAAAATTCGAGTGTATCTGGATGTTTCGAACATGAAACATCCAAAAAATTTGCGGTTCTTGGAGAAATTTTTTGCGGTTGTTTAGAATCCAAATGTGTTGTTTGTGATAATTCTGTAGGGGGTAAGTATCGCTCCCGCTCCTCAAAAAAATATAAAACATTCTGGTGTCTGGAATAAATAGAATTTGTGATGACTACTACTCACCGATCGGCTAATTCGCCAATGGTAACCTCAGCAGTCAATCGTTGACCGAGATATGGTTTCAGAATCAAGGCCACCCAAAAATCCGACTCTACAACACTCACACTAGCGGGTCCACTTAGATGAGCAACATCTTTGCGAACTGAAAGAACAACAACCTCCTTAGGATGGGTATTAATAAACGACGCGATTTGTCTCAAAATTTCTCTCTGAATCATTTAATTTAAACCCTTTTTTTCCCCCCGATTCATTCATGAATTGGGATAATCGCCATACTGTTTCACTTACGAACGATATAGTTCGAAATCCTCCGTGTGCACAGAATGGTTCGCCTTTCAACCCAATATGCTTGCACAATCTTAGATCGAGAAAACGGATTCCCATTTGTAGTTGATGATAGATCGTAATTTCCTACAATTTCAGATTGGGATACAGAAATCTTGTTGATACCTGACAATGAATATACAATTTTAAAAAAGCAAATACGACTCCTCCCCAGCGCTTGTCACTCTCATCAGCCAATCGCCATGAGGCTGAATTGTGTGTCCCTGTACCCGTAACAGAGATATTCACGAAATCCGCAGGAAAGCTTTGGCTGTCAAGATGTAGAGATGCAAAAGTCACTGCTAAATATTCTAAAGAACCCACCAGGCAGACATACATCCCAGAATCTCATAGCTCGTATTTCAGGATTGGACATCCACGTAGAAATGCGCACAACAACCTTAGGCTCTGATGCACCCAACCGAGCTCTCCTTGTAGACTTCTGAAAAAATTTTCAGTAATAGAAAATTTTGTTGTCAACGTCTACTAAGAAACTGACCTTCTTAACTGATTGTTGTATGAGATGATCTGAAGTAGGATTATAAGCATGAATTCATTAAGACTGATATTTGCAGAATGACATCGAAGTATTAATCTATGACTCACGCAACCATCAGATTAAGAATTCGTATACCTGAAATAATTATTGGCGTAGTCGTCTCCTTAAAACCTTCTTGAGACGCGATAAGTGTACCTACACCAAGGGACTCATCTGATGCTTTTTGAGCGATCTGTTGTGAATCTAAGGGTTTGTGGATGGATTTAGCTACTAGATTACACATTTCCTTGGGTGCGAGATTTTTCCTTTGCGATTCCAGAGTCCCAGGATGATTTTTAGTTGTAATATCAAAATACGTCTCTTTATCATCATTTTCAAAAGCGGTGGCAGCTATGGCTGCTTCAATTTGATTTCTACCAAGGTCATAATAGTCATCTTCATTAAGTTGAACATGGCGAGTTTCGAGATCCTGAGATAATCGTCGTTTTAATGACGGCTTTTGTTGCTCAGCCAGTTTAATCCTTCTTTGTGTGTGAGGTAAGCGACGGAATGCGACTGGTATATGTGGAGTTGCTGCAATCTTATAGGATTTCTTAACAGGAACGTCATCAGTCATTGTGAGCCAAAAAATTTACAGATCTGACATTGATAATTTAAGCGTTAATCTTGTTTGTCAACGCCTAATTATCTTAGAGCAAATTTATTCAATAAAAAATATACTTTAAACCGATTTAGGGACTAATTTTACGGGTCCTCGCAAGCCTTTTCAGATAAATTAAGTCTATGAGGTCTGAAGGTACACAAAGTCGAAATTTGATGATGTCACGATTCAGTTATAAATCATAGAATATTTGTAAAATAAAAGTCAAGGAGAACTATTGCTTCAAGCATGACAACTTCTAAAGTCTTTGCCAGCATACTTAATATTCGAAGAGCCGATTGCCTCCTCAATTCTTAACAATTGATTGTACTTAGCGAGTCTTTCACTGCGGCAAGGTGCTCCAGATTTGATTTGACCGGCCCTGAGACCGACAACAAGATCCGCAATAAATGTATCCTCTGTTTCACCAGATCTGTGTGAAACCATAACACCCCAACCATTCTTTTGTGCCAATAAGCATGCTTTAATTGATTCGGAAACAGTTCCAATTTGATTTACTTTGAGAAGAAGTCCATTACAAGCCTTAAGTTCAACTCCCTTATTGATACGAGTAACGTTGGTGACAAATAAATCGTCGCCAACAATTTGCGTGTCTTTGCCAATATCATTCGTCAATTTCTGATAACTGCTCCAATCATCTTGATCAAATGGATCCTCGATGGAAACCATTGGGTATTTCTTGCAGAAATCCTTGAATATATCTGCTAGCTGCTCTCCAGTTACTATCTTATTAGAGCCTGGAGTTTTGTAATCCAGATCATACTTATAAACTTCGCCCTCTTTTTTTGCAAATTCCGATGCTGCAACATCCATGCCAATTTTGACCTTATCGGTGTATCCAGCCATTTTGATTGCTTCAACCAATAAATCAAGAGCTTCAAAGTTGTCAAGGATATTTGGCGCAAACCCTCCTTCGTCTCCTACATTTGTTGCATCGATACCGTACTTCTTCTTAATAACAGATCGCAAATTGTGGTAAACTTCAGTCCCCATTTGAAGGGCCTCTTTGAATGAAGTTGCGCCAACAGGGAGTATCATGAACTCCTGCATTGGCAATTTGTTGCCGGCATGACTACCGCCATTGATGACGTTGAATGCGGGTACTGGCATAACCATTTTGTCAGTGGATTTACCGGCTAATTTTGCAATGTAATTATAAAGAGGCATTTTTTTTGCCGCTGCACCTGCCCTACACATTGCCATAGAAACTGCAAGAATAGCATTAGCTCCAAGTTTTGCCTTGTTCCAGCCCCATTCGTTCTTTGATCCATCAAGTTGTTCTACCATTAAAGTGTCCAATTCTTGTTGGTTGCTGGGATCTTTGCCGATCAAAGCTTTAGCGATGACGTCATTAACATTGCGAATCGCCTGAGTTACGCCTTTTCCCATATATCGCTTATCCTTATCCCGAAGCTCTACAGCCTCATATATGCCAGTTGAAGCACCACTAGGTACTGCAGCACGGAAAATGCCATCTTCAGTTTCGAGATCAACTTCAACTGTTGGATTGCCTCGAGAATCTACATACAAAAAGTAAAGACAAACATAAAGACAAGTCTGTAAACAAAATAAAGACAAACATAAAAACAAAATAAATTGTATTTTTATAAATGACAAAGTGAGTCAGAAATATGCATGTTTTTTAATTACCGAGAATTTCTCGTGCTTTAATCGATTTTATTGTAGGCATTTATAAAATCACTGTGAAATAAGGAATAATGATTAATGACTTTGTTTGTAAATTACGTTTGTTTGGGACCTATGATTATATGTTTACCAGGTTGCATGCATTATGTATTTTCTTCTTATTTGTGACAGCAATCTGCTTAACCCATTTATTATTCATAACGGCTTTTGACACAGCACTTTTATAGGACATTTTTCAGGATATTTAAATCACATGACATCATACACGACATTTAAATTGTACGACATCATA
>JAPYZD010001415.1:0-25952 GCA_030522725.1 Ichneumoninae sp. B BG-2022a
ACAGAACATTTAGTCTGGAATGGTTGACGGATACACCGAGTTCGATAAAAAAACTTGTCGTCGTTGCTGGTGATCTCGTTACCAGTATGTACTTCTTCAAAGTCAATGTCATGGCTCAAATACGAAACAAAAAAAAATGTTTTTCATCACTTAGCGATAGCGGAGAAACATATCGTACACAATGCTGAGAGGGTGTGCACAATTAACAGTACAACGGAGTTCAATGTCGCTGCTCTGTTCAGACTGACCGACGATCTATACGTTTGCACAGCAAAGTCATCTGTGGATATAACATCAACCGGAAAATTAACAGACACTGTTTGTACCATAGGATTTTTGAGTTTCAAATGGATCTGGTGCAGTAACAAATGTTTTACACTAATTTGAATATTCCAGATTTCTGACATTGTATCACAAGCAGAGATAATTATTGCATTCACTGATGCAAATATATCAAAGATTCATGGAGCGGTACGAGACATAATCAGCCCAACATTGTGGAGATCGCTGAGTACCAGCAAGGGAAGAGAAGACCATTTGAGCAAAGTTCCCTCACTGGAGCATCCAAATTTTATCGCGGGTTTGGCCGCGGGAGGTAAACGACACTAACGAATTTATTGTTATTCTCGAGGATTTTTGATGTTTGTTTCACAGCCACTCGATCCGAACTCGGTCGGCAATGAAAACTGCAGTGTCATTTTTACAAGATTGCTGAGAATACCGCGTTACTTGGAAATAGCATTATAGTGCGGCTATCAGTTCTACAGTGAGATTGTATTTTCTTTCGATTCCAAAGTTTCGGCATCGTTGAAGAAGTGGCATTACAGTTTTTCACTATCGAACGCGATAATTGGCGTGTCCTCAATGCTCATCGGGGTTCTCTTTGCAGTTGTCGCGTACGCGGAAATGATGAGTCTGGCGGCAACCATGTACATCATGTACACGGCTGACGACGTTTACGACACAGAAACTGTGGAACCGATGATAAAGCTCTTCTCCAATGTGACCAACTATGAAGTGCCTAAGATCGATCACAACACCAAAACGTTAAATAACGATAAGCTGAAACTGTATATTTAAAACTGAGGACGGGAGGCATATAAAGCGATAATGTTGCAGACGAAATAATTATCGGTGAGTTTTACAGTAGAAATAGCTTTTATCTGAGCATCGAGGTACATAAATGCTTCAAGGCTGTGGGGGGTAGTACGGCCGTTGTGCGTTCGTGGGTGGTACGGGATTCGTCGAAGGAAAGTACGTTGCGTTCGCTTGATAGCCGTAAGGGGGAAAGGGTTGTCCGGAGGTTGGCGTAGGTGTGTTTGATCGAATCGAGCCCGACGATCCTAAGTGGCGCATTGCCGAGACGATATGATTAATGGTGACCGGGGGAGGTGGTACGGATATGTTCGTCGGAGGAAAAACTTGCGGGTATCCCGTTGCCCCCGGTGTGTAACTGGTCGAATACGGTGGAAAATGCGATGGAATCTCGATGGGCTTGACGGGCTCGATAGGTTCGGCCGGTGGACATCCGTTCGCCGAAACGACGCTCGGTTCGACCTTCGGAACTTTGCTCGGCGTTGCCGCTGTGTCAGAAAGAAAATAAGGGACATTCGTTAATCGGGCGGGGGACGGGTATGCCAGAATTTCACGTAAATCTACGATAAACACGAACCATTGGGTGTGCTGGAAGCCGATTCTATAGTGGGCGGTGCGACGATTCGATCCTTGCTCGTTTCGGTCGACGGTATCAACGGGGGCGAGTCGGGAGGCCGCGCATTATTCGCCTGCGAGTAGAGATCCAGTACCTGATGGCAAATATCTAAAAAAAAAAAAAAAAAACAGGAATTCGGGCCTATTTTTTATGAACTGAAATCGCAGCCGATGCCGAAAGTTTACCCTCCAGGAGATCCATTGTGACATCCTCTACAAACATGTCCCACCAGCGCAAATGCTGCACTTGTCTGCCGTTCCAATCTTTCACCTCGAATTTACTCAACTTCCCCGCCAGGTACATCAGAGCGACTGCGATTATTTCGGGCTCCCATTGAAGAGACAGCGTCGTGCACAAGCTGCAAGCCAAAGTCACTATATAATTGTTCCTTAATCCACAATACTATTAAACGATTTTCATACCTGTCGTTTACGAAGGTCCATGCCATCTGCACCATTTTCTGCAATTTAGTTTTGTCACCTGAATGCGAATACATCAATTATGATTCAAATTATTGAACAAACGCTACATCCTGAAGATAGCTGCATGAGACTAAATTGAAATGATCAAAGATGACATTTGATGTCATGCAGATATCATCAAGGTCATTATGTCAATATGTTTATGGAACTGACCCTTCAGACACTTGGCATACTTCAATAAGTAACTGTAAGGATGCTCGACTTGGAGATCAAATTTTATTGTTTGCAACAATATTCTTTCCAAGGTCATGACTTCTTCCTACAAAACAATAATTTCATGCGTTTAAGAACTTTGTCAAATTGGGTAGTTACGATATTTGCTTACCTTGGGATCCTCCCCGAAGGTCGTAAATTTTTGTTCCGTCAGTAAAGTCTTGGCAGTTTTTATTATGTCTTTGCACTTCTTTGGAGTCTCCTCTACCTTGCCGGCTAGAAACAAACAGCAGCAGGCTGTCACCTGAAAGAGTCAATACTGTAGCTCGGTTGATAATGCAGAATGACCGCAAGTTGGACTCTGTGAATGCACTCCATTTCATTGTAGATACTCACGTATCGAGGAAAATTCTTGAACGAATGGAACATGTAGAATCTGTGAAAGTAAACGACACCGGTCGCCATGGTGTTGTAACCAAGATCCATTTTGGAGCCAGTGTCGATGATGAAGCGGGCTCCCTCCTTACGGTATCGACACTCAGTGTCGTAGTCAATTCCATCCTGTATCGATGGTGTGTTGCGCAGCTCCCTTTTTTCATAATACCAGCATGGCATTTTTGATCCTATCTCGGGTAGATCCTCTTCGATATCGGTAAGTATCATTAAACACCCGTGATTTTACATTTAAAACAATTTGCCGCATCGACGACGAGAGTCAATGAGTAACGACGCGATTACTGTACTGCGCTTCGTTTGTCAACTCGTACAACGAAGAGTCTCGATTTTCACTAAAAAAATATATATCTGTCCATCGAGGTTAAGATAATCGTAGCCGATGTTTGTTGATCATTCCCTTTTATCCGGAAGCATTTTATCCGTTTTCGGCAATATCGTCACTGTAGGCTGTGATACTTATCGCGGTTTCCTTTTCTTCCGATAATGTTGTTTAAATGTCACACAACATTCCCGAGTACACAGCACTCGACCGAGACTAAATTATCAACACACTCGAAGATACAACGATATATCTCTTGTGTTTCGGCTTGTGTCTCCTCGCCGAAAGAGAAAGTTAAAAAAAAACAACAAAAGAAAACTTAAAGTTCCGTACTTACGAATGGTAACGTGTCGCGGAAACTGGACAGAACTCTCACACGGAGATGGATTTTCTCTGTGTCCATTGAAAATTTAACTGTTCCGAGAGGGCAATTGCGATCAAAGAGGGCGCTTCGGAAGTTATCACCGGCCACCAATCCGAAACGAACTCTGCCCCCACCACCAGAGTTTGCAGGCCCGTATGTTTGCTGGACCCTGATTTAATCACACCGGTCAAGAAAATATATATATTAATCAGTCGAAGTTAGAGATCGCAGAGTTTCGCGCGAGTCGTTCGAAGATTTTTGAATAAGTAAGTAAGTTTCGGTGTTAGAGCATGAATCGCAATCCCGCGGTACAGGTAGTAGTTGCATTCTTCTTTTTTTTTTTTCTATATTGTATTTTCGGTAGTTTTCGATGTGCGGGTTGATTCGCGCGAAGTTAGATTGTCCGGGGGGGATGACGCACGGTTCTAGGAGAAACAACCAATGAGGGCTCGTCGCTGTCGCGACTGTTGCGCCCGGCTCCGTGCGAATTGCCAATAGGAGACGCGCAAGCGACGCCATTCTATCGGAATCGTGGCACGCCCTACGACTTCCTCCATTGTCCTTCTTTCCGGGATACTCTGCGAGGAAGGATGGCTCAGAACAATTATTTCGGTTTTACACACGGCGGAACGCAATATGGGTACGAATTCGTTTGTGCATAATAATTATTAAGTAGCTAGTGATTAAGCCCGATTATTGAAATGTTTTGAGATTATGAATTTATTCGATGCGCGTCGGGATTTCGGTAATGTAGGAGCACGCGAATGGTTAACCGGCTTGGCCGCCATTTATCGTTTAATAGCCACAAGCGTCTATCGAGCGTCTTCGCAAGCGGCAAAATTTCGTTCTTTTTTTTTCATCTCCTTTTTCTTGTAACATTTTTTTTTTTAATCCTCGATCGCTCCTCGTTGAAAATCGCTTCGATCGACTTGCATCAGGGATATTTGTCGGTAAAGTCCTGTGAATTCGTGTCGAACAGGGCAACGAGCGCGGCCGCTTATCAGACGGGTCAGGCTGGATATGCAGTAACGCCAGCGGCTACCGCCGCCACCTATACCCAACGTCCGGCCGCCGCCGCTGCTACCGGTTACGAGACTTACCAGGCAGCCGCCGCAGCAGCTGCCACTGGCACGACTTACGCAGGTAAGCCACGAGATATCTCTTCTTGATTAGCATTTTACTCTTGCATTCTCCTTAGTCTTAACGCAGTATCTAACTATTGCACAATTGTCCTGGTTTGAGTCTTCCGAGTCTATCTGCCACATGTATTTTTAAATGTAAAAAACTATGTTCAAGTATGCTGCGGTAGAATGGACTGATTTTTTGGATACTCCAAATTTCAGTTATATTCATTGATTTATTTATTTAATTATTTATACTGGTAAAAAAAAATTGTAACTTTAAGGCTCCGGACTGGAAGGTTTTATGCAATAACTCATACATTCAATTTAATATACAATTGTGACGAAAAATAAATGAATGGACTTTTACAGTGAAATGAAAGTAAATTATTACAAGTAAAGTATTTTCAAAGTTTTTTAATATGCTGTTTGTTCATTTTTCATCACAATTGCACATGAAATTTAATCAGTTATATCAGTATACCAGTACATTAAATTTCACACAATTTTTTTTTTTACGGAGTATCTGTTTATTTATTAATTTATTTACGGGAGTAGTGTGTTTACATGATGACAACAATTCTGAAATTATGATCCTTGGGTATAATACACCACAGGTCGATAATAACAGTAGACGAAGCATGGTTGACTAACTTTATTAGCAATGCCAAGCAAAGAAACTGAGAAAAACAAAAACAAGTGGCTAATGTAAAAAAATATATATAAAAAAACAACAATTAAACAATATAGATTGAATATTTCCCACATTCATTTGCAAAACTATTCTAGCTTAATTCCCTCCTGCTATTGGACATGTATTCTTAGTAATAAATACTATAATTAATCGATGCTATGGTAGAACGTTGACCGATCCGTTATTAGGTCTTTTTTCCCCCATAGCTGCAAACCCAGGTACGGTTGCGCAGACCTACGACTACGGGTACGGAAGGGCCGCCCCGGCCGCGACGTACGACGCTACAAAGACGTATTATCAACAACCGGCCGCGGCCGCGGCTACTTACACGACAACCGAGACTCACTATCAAGCGGCGAAGCCGGCTTACAGTACGACGAGCGCTTACACGGGCAGCGCTCGCCAAGCAACGACGACCGGACAAGCGAAGACCTATCAGGCGTCCAGCACCGCTTACCAGCAATCAAATCCCACCCAGAGCGCGACATACTCGTCGGGATATTCAGCTCCGGCGGCTCCCGCGGCGACTCCCGCTGCCGCGACGAATAGTAAGTTTTCTATCGTTTGCTATCGAAGGAATTTAAAACAAAAAAACAAAAAAAAAAACAGAAAAAAAAACATTAGATTCCATAGCATTTAAGTTAATATGAAATTGAGCCCCTCACAAAACATTGACTTCGTTATTTTTTTCGGGCATTGGTTTTATGCCATAAGCATAAGACATCCTGCAGCCGAAGATTTTTAACTTTCGCGGCGTGTCACGTAAATAAATCTTGCCGGATTGGAAATGAAGGAAAAATAAAATGGAAAATTTATTGAATAAAAAAAAAAAAAAACAAAATAAAAATCAGGAAAATTCGAGTCTCGTTGAAAATTGGACTCCTCCAAAGTTTGAGGTTTCAATTTCATTTCCCCTAGAACCGGCGGGTACAACGTATTCCGGCTACGACGCAGCGCTTTATAGCGCTGCGACTATGTATGTAGCCCAACAGAGTGCAAACAGCAATTCGACTAACCAGAAGACTGGAGGTTGGCAGGGCTACGGACGTAAGGGTTTCGGGGCCGGAGGCGGAGGAATGAAGGCAATGCGCACGAAGCAGCCGCCGAAGCCGCAGCAGCTTCACTACTGCGATGTCTGTAAGATCAGCTGCGCCGGTCCCCAAACGTACCGCGAGCACTTGGAGGGCCAGAAGCACAAGAAGAAAGAGGCCTCATTGAAGGTCCCGCAGCAGCCACCAGCCCGCGGTGCGGCCAACTCGCTGCGGTGCGAGCTGTGCGACGTCACGTGTACCGGAAACGACGCTTACGCGGCTCACATTCGGGGAACGAAGCATCAGAAGGTCGTAAAGCTCCACACCAAACTCGGAAAACCTATTCCGAGCGCCGATCCGACCGTCCTCAATCCGAAGCCGGCGATCGTCGCGAAGGCCGCTGCGGTGAAAAAACCCACCGTAACGGCAACACCGAAAATTAATTTCGTCGCCTGTAAGTTCAAAAATACGTAAAAATAGTTGCGTCCATCTTATGTCGATGGAATCACCCGACTAATCTTGTTTCTGGTTCGCAGCCGGCAATTTAGGTACGGTAAATCAGGCTCAAGCGGCGGAGGTGAAGACCGAGGAGCCTGCAGCGGAAGAGAGCGTAACGGAGGAGTCGTCGGTAGACGAGAAGGACATACAGCCGGTTGGCCAGGAGTACATAGAGGAAAACAAGTCCGAGGACGGTAAAATAATAAGCTTTAACTGCAAGCTGTGCGAGTGTCGCTTCAACGATCCGAATGCCAAAGACATGCACATGAAGGGCAGGCGTCACAGATTCGCGTACAAGAAGAAGGTAAATCCTGATCTCGTTGTCGACATGAAACCGAGCCTCAAGCAACGAAAGATGCTCGAGGAGAAACTCCGCCGTCAACAGATTAAGGAGGAGTACACGCGTCGCCGGGAGGACATCAATCAGTTGGGACCGATGGGTCCCATGGGCCCAATTATCGACGATGAGATGATATACTGGGAGGAGCGGCGGAGGTATGAGGAGGAATGCGAATACTACGAGTGGTATCGACGATACGGACGCGGACCCGGAGCTCCGCCGATGCCACGACCCTTCCCCGGACCACCACCAATGATGATGTTCCCCGGGCCACAGAGACGACCGGACTCGTCCGACGACAAACACGTCGCCGCTCATCACTCTACTATTTATCCGAAAGAGGAGGAGCTGCAGGCAGTTCAGCGAATCGTATCTCACACAGAAAAGGCACTCAAGTTCGTCTCCGACACACTGGCAGAAGCCAGTAAGTATTTCATTCGCCCCCAATTACGGTAGAAACTCGATTATTCGAACCTGTTGGGACGCGGGTTCGCAAATTAACGCGAGTAACAGTCTATGTATAATCCAGGTAGGACTAATAAATTAGTTATCAAAATTGAGTGTAAGTAACCACATATCCGAAAAGTTAACTTTTAGATGTAGTATAGCTTATAGTTACCATCCGGACGGATATATTTAACCCATTTGGACCAATTTTTCATAGTAGATGTCTGTGCTACCTGAGATATGTCGCGCGAACGTTCAGATAACCCAGTGTTCGAATAAGCAGAGTCATGATTTGGATAATTAAGGGTTCCGATAATCGAGGTTCTACTGTATTATTATTATTATTGTTATTGTTATTATTATTATTATTTTATTTTTATTTTTTGATTTAATAGGTAAGAAAGCTACTCCGGCAGCGCCCGTTGCAGCGCCGACACCAGCAGTCACGCCGGTCGTTCCTACTCCCGCTGCAGTGACCGCTCCGACTGCTGCTACCACGACCACGACTACTAATAACACAAACAACACCGCACAACCGGTGACCGCGGACGCGACGAAGAAGGAAGACGCTGAGAAGAAGAAGCCCACGACAGCACCACAGAAGGAGGACGGAAGCGACGGAAATCTCTTCTCCTTCCAAAAAGAGAAGGAGGACTCGCGGATACTGCGCGGCGTAATGCGCGTCGGGAATCTCGCGAAGGGTCTTCTCCTCTCGGGAGACAACCACGTTTGTCTGGTGGTCCTATGTGCCGAGAAACCCACCAAGTATATATAATTCTCCTCGTAACCCGCGATAAAGACTTGTTCGATATTTTATTTATTAACAATGATTATCGTGCAGGACATTGTTGAACAAAGTTGCCGAGATTTTACCCGCTCAATTGAAAATCGTCGCATCAGAGTACACTTACAACGTCGGGAAGCATCCGGAATCTGCGGCGCTCACGGTCTCCGGAGGAACGGTTACCGTCAGCGTTACACTGACGAGTCCCCTGATGCGGGAGACAACGAAACCAGCCGCCGTCGCAGGTGATTCGATAATCTCATATCTCTAAAACGGCCAAGAAAAGGATAATGCAAAGAGAAACCATTTCATAGTGAAAGCACATTTCGTAGCCGCATTACTTTCCTACGGATAGCAACACGGATCTTTATCGAGAGAAAGAGAAAATTTATATTTGTTCTTTTCATGGCCCGAGAGATCTCTTTTTTATCTACTAGTTTCTTTCGAAAGCGACAGGAAAGCGGACGGGAAGCGAGAAACGTCTGAGCTTGAAACGTTGTTTCTAACATACATATATATATGAATATATTTAAATATTACTAATATATTTCTCACCGCAGCTCGTACGTGCACGTCTGGTAAGCTCGTATCTCGAACACATCTCTCGTGACTCCGATACGATTACCGACGTCGCGCTACGCTCGTTACCGAAAAAAACAAATTCTTCGCTACGATGAACCTCTCACACGACAAA
Source organism: Ichneumoninae sp. B BG-2022a (assembly GCA_030522725.1). NCBI lineage: Eukaryota > Metazoa > Arthropoda > Insecta > Hymenoptera > Ichneumonidae > Ichneumoninae sp. B BG-2022a. Next base: position 9,095 of record JAPYZD010001415.1, read on the forward strand.
ACTACTGTAGCGCAAACGATACGCGAAGTCGTCCGACGCGCGCTCCGAACGAATTGATTTCTATTCCCCCGTCTCCCTGCAGCAGCGCTCCGGGAACTCTCTCATTCGGATTCACAAGAGAGACTCTGGATTCTCCGTCGAAGAGAACATCTTTTAATTTTTTATTTTTGTTATTTTAACTTTTTTTTCCATTTTTTTTTTTTCTTCACAATTACAAATTCGTCGTGACGAGCATCAAAGTACGCTTTCCGAATCCAAAGAACAACGCTGAGGCAATGGAAAAACTATGGACTTTTTGATCATGCGTAAACCATGAATGAAACCCTCTATCCGCTATCGAATACTGTACGCGAGTAGCGACGCTGGTGACACGTATTTTCTCACTCAACAAAAAAAAACAAATATGTATATATACATATATATCTCGTTGAGATTGTTCATCCACTTTTATCGAATCCAAAAAAAAAAAAAAAAAAAGGACGACAAACGAGGAAGAACGAAAGTTGAAAGGTCGTGTCACTCAGCATAGCGACGTACTGCATTCGATCGTACTTACGATTTTTTTATTTTTATTTTGACGCGTGAAATATTTGTTATACGCCATTTGATTAAAGTACGTTTTGAGTTGGAATGTGGATATAGAGGTGTGAAAAAAAAGCCGAGCTGGGCATGATCAAACACTCTAAGTGTTGTCTAAGCGTGTTGTGCTTTCTTTGTTGGAATCTCAGATAATGCTGGACAGCAGCAACAGGGAGCTGCTACACCGCAAGCAACGCCCGCGACGCCCGCCGTGACGAAACCAGACCCACCAGACGTACTTCCCAAGGCTAAGTGTTTGGAGGCTTTAGCTGCACTCAGGCATGCCAAGTGGTTTCAGGTTTGAATCAAACAACTCTCAGTTCAAGGTTTCAAATCGGTCGATGCCAAAAAAAACGTTCATTGGCAACTCTTGCCAACGCGGTTAATTAATTTCTTTACTTAATTTATTTTTTTATTACTTAATTTTCTGTGTCCTGAACGGCGTAACGGGCAACGCGTCCGATTGTCCTCTCGCTCTCTCTGTCTGTATCTATCACAATCTGTGTATCTCTCTCTATGTCTCGATATTTTATTTTTATTTTTTAAATATTTGCCCGCAAAACGAAATCGTTCACGAGAAAAAAGAAACATGTTTAAACAGAGCAGTCTTAGAACTTCCAGCCTTGTGACAATTTTTGGTTTTAACAATTATATCATCTTGGTAATGGCGTTATTGAGGAAGAAAAGGAAAAAAAATACAAAAACGAAAATATTTATTCAGCCTGAACTGTTGATTGTTTGATCGCATTCGATTGCTGGATCATTCGCTTCGACATTGAGCCCAAGCGTCACCGTCGAGCTGTGTTTGACTGTATTGTTATAACTGGCGAGATAAATCGTTAAATAATCAAAGTGATCGTAGCGAATGTGATGGCAGCAAGAGTGCGATCGGATAGCCTGAGACAGGCCAAGAGCTGAAGCAGTATGTAACTGTTGAACTGTTTCGTTGTTACGATGCCGCCTTGCATTTACATCTGCTCGAACTCGCGACATCCAGAATAATAGGTGACCGCTCCTAGAACATTATCGCTAAAATTCCATATATGTGTATAAAATACATAGACACATATATATTTATACATATAAACAGTTGCCGTCAAATGAGTACGTAGTTATATTTATTTTGTTTGTAACACGCGTAAGGATGCTTTGCGGAAAAAAAACGAACAATAGCTAAATTCATTATTCTGGATAAAAATGTAAGCGCACTGTAGCCTAGACTGAGTCTGTTCTAGGTCTGTCTTAGAATAATGACCGAACGTAGTGCCATCGCTTATTTTGTGTTCCATAAAATCATAAATCATTTTTGAGTATCAAATTTGAACGATATTATTGATGCCTGATAGAGGGATTGTCGATTGTCGAGCACCGTTGTGAACATTAAAAGACAGACAAGCACAAACACACAGTGGTGTCGTATGTATGTACCGGGTGTTTAAAAAAACTTACAATTTCACACAGTTTATACAATCGCGAAAGAATTATTTTTATCTCGAATGTTTTTTTTCTTGATTTTGCAATATTTTTGTTCGCAATTTATCGTCAAAAGTTTGGCATTCACGATTGTCTGATAACGAGAGACGCACTTTATCGATAAACACCCGGTAATATTGAGATATGGGCTAAAAATATGTTCGGAAATAATAGGCACGAGGCTGGGAGGATAGCTAAAGCCCACACAAAGCAAAACAAGTTAGATTAGGGTATTTCACCTGTATCCGGAGGGTCTGAAAAAAAAAAAAACAAAAAAACAAAAAAAAACAAAACAAAACAAAAAAATTAAGATTATGAATTTTACACGTGCCTCAACGTATTCGTCATGTTCCTACAGGCTAGGGCAACATCACTGCAGAGCTGCGTTATGGTTATTCGTATAATGCGTGATCTTTGCATTCGAGTGCCAACGTGGGGGCCGCTCAACGCTTGGGTCAGTGAACATAATTTATCGATCATTTTATATCGCACATGCACACGCACGCTCAATAATCGTATTTTATTTTCCAACAGGCATTGGAATTGTTGACTGAGAAGGTCATTAGCACCGCTGGAGGACCGCTAAGCCTCGGGGAAGCGCTGCGCCGACTGCTCGAGTGCGTTGCCGGAGGAATCCTCCTTCCCGGAAGTCCAGGTACGTGAGAAACGGGAAAGAGGTGATCGATGCTGTTACGCATACAGAAACTCAGGGAATTTTGTAGTTGGTTTCATTTTTATCATAATTTATTGGAAGGTTTTATTAGAAAAAACTATTAATTGGTGGAAATGTTCCCAAAAATGTTGAATACATTTTACTTTCTCGTGAATGAAAAAAAGAGAAATTCTAAATTGCAGACAAAAAAATACACTTACATTTTGAAAGATATGATGAATCTGATGACGAGACTGAGCGTACTACGAACTTGTCGGAAGTTCGTGAATGCAAGTATTTTGCCATCCACGATCGTCGACAATTAATCGTATCAACGCGCAGATGATTTGGCAATCTGATCTTTCCGTTTATTACTTCTTACATGACATTATATGATATTCGCGCGTTGTCGGAACACCCGTTTATATTTTTCGTCCGTTTCGCGTTTGAAGGCATATCGGATCCATGCGAAAAGGAACCGGTCGACGCGATAGGAAACATGACGGCTCAACAACGGGAGGACATAACCGCGTCGGCACAGCATGCCCTCCGACTAGTAGCTTTCCGTCAAATACACAAAGTCCTCGGTATGGAGCAGCTTCCACCACCGAAATACAAGGGTCGCTTCGCTCGCAAGCGGAGACGCGACAATAGCAACGGCGAGGGTACCGACAGCGAGGCCTCGAAAAAGGACAAGAAGGCCGAAGAGACCGGCGCCGTCAAAATGGAAACAGACTCTAAGTAGAAAAACCACCAAAACATTCGCTTTACCGAATAAGTATAACTTATATATATTACGAATAAATCTTGTGTCAATTGCTTGTTCAATATCAATTGACCGATGGGATAAGGCCAACGTGAGTAGAACGGCGAGATACCGCAGTAAACCCGGGACGTTGTAAAACCATTTCGTACTTCTTTTTTCTTCTCATTTTCATTCGTTCGATTGTGTTAATTTTACGCGTCGCCGGGCACGGTCCTGTGTTTGAAAAAAACTGTTCTTTTTTCGAAATCGAGTTAATTGACAAACGACTTTTGGGTGGTTCAAGTTTAAACGGCGCGAACGAAGGACAGACATTGTGTCTCGGGGTCGGGTCGACAAAGTGGGCTATCTCTCAAATCCGCGACGAATTATCCCGTTTCGATAGAATCCTTCGGTGCTCTTTGCATCGTGATTATTGCGTAAATGGGCAATTGGTATGATCTTATCCTATCAATATCGGCACGTCGTTTTCGACAATTGTCGTGAGATGAATTAGATACCGCGTGCATCTATTAAAAAAAAAAATTATCACACGTGGAATGGCCATTCCGTATGTTTTACTTTATTGATTCACGCTGTATCGGTCCAAGTCACAATTTTAGACGGAAAGAAATTGACTGAGGAGCAATCGACTAGTATACCCCCGGGGGAGAGGTTTCTAACATTTGAATTAAGCGTAAACGTAGTTTGTATCGAGACTTGATGTGTATGTTGTGTGTGTAGTCGTAAAGGAATGAAAAAAAAAATAAAAAAATAACCACCTGCACTATACGGATCGTGACGTACCTCAACTTTATGGCCGGTGTTATTAATAGGCAAGTGCAACATCCCAATGACGATATATCTTCAAAAACCTTGTTTCTTTTTTTCAATAGCAACTGGTCCGTCAATCCGACGATAGTTTACGATATTAATTTCACTTCTCGGGAGGGTTACAAATTTTCATTCATCTTAATTTGGCTGTCTTAGAAAGCTCCTTTCAGATGATTAATTAGTATACTCTTGTAATAATGGTGTGTTCGTCGGAGAATATTTCTATCCGACCACCAGTGTACGACCCTGCGTTGTATTTTGAAAGCATCATTGAAATAAACCGAAACAAAAAAAAATGTAATAACTATTCGCCACTTATTCCAGTCATTTCCGCTTGGGTAACTTGGATTATCGTCACACAGGGACGCGTGTGCATTCGCACGTTTTCAGAAGAAACCTCTGGACCACACACACAAACGCACAGCCATTACAATTTTTCAGGATACTCCCGTAGTTTACGGCGTTTTCCTTTCAGTATTACAACGGGCAGTTCAATCGTTTAATGAATTATTATTTTCTCGATTTTTTTTCTTTTTATAATACGTTGTCTTGTAAATGAAATAATTTTTTGTATACCGTTTTGCACTACGGCTTGTTTGATGGGAGAAATGATGAATCTGATGACGAGAATGAGCGTGTCGCACGGTCGTCCAATGGTCTCGGAGGAAAGTCTTTTTCCTTCGATTTATTATGGACGATATTCGCTATGGCAACGCGTGATTCGTGCTTGGTCCTGATCTCCCAGTATTCGGAAAACAGTCCAATGCAAAATAGACATTGATCTCATCTCTAGATCTAGTGGATCGAACGATCCACGAGATCGCTCGATCTTGACTATTCGTTGTTCGTAACTCCATACATTTTTCATCTTTTGATAAGATCGTGTTCCGTTTGAACGAAAATTTTTTAATTCTTCAACAGTATTCGATATGCTGACGCGTTGTCACTTATCACTGACTCGTATTTTTGATATTTATTTATTTACGTAAATGACACTGATCTACGGTTTTGTCGTTTCTAACAATATTCGAGATTATTCGTGTAGTAGAATGAGCGAGATATGAACATGTTCATTATTCGTAACGTAATACTATCGAAAGATTCTAATTTGTATAGGTAAAGCTAAAAAATTACAATCGGTAAATTTGTCTAACGTGTAAATGAGATTTCATTTCGAGTCTAATATATTCCTTGGTAGTCCTTTTATGAAGGGTTGTACGGTTGGGCATCTGAATAAATTATTTTCTATATTCGATATATATATCCTCATATTCGTTACGGCATATATAAAACCTTATTTAAAACATTGTAATACTGACAGAAATGATGAAACTGATGACGAGAATGAGCGTGTTGCACTGTCATCCGATGGTCTCGAAGGAAAGTCCTTTTCCTTCGAATTATCACGGACGATTTGCTGTGACAACGCGTGATTCGTACTTGGTCCTGATCTCTCGGTATTCGGAAAACAGTCTAGCGGAAAATATATTTCAATCGGGTAATCCATTAGATCGTTCGATTATGACTGTCCGTTGTTCGTAACTCCAAAAATTAGTTACTTAAAAAAAATCGTGTTCCGTTTGAACGACGTCTTAAATTCAACAGTATTCGATATGCTGACGCGTAGTCTCTTATCACTGACTCTATTATCGACCCGTATTTTTTGTTATACGATTTTGTCTTCTCTGACGATAGTCGCGGTTATTCGTATAGTAGACATATGAACATGTGATAAGTGACATATGAACATGTTCATTATTTGTAACGCAATACTATCGAATGGTTCGAATTTTTATACGTAACATTTTTTAAATAAAAATCGGTGTATTTGTCTACCACGTAGATGAGACTATTCACTTCGAGTCTAATATATATCGCCTACATTTTTTTAAGTACTTGGCGTCGAGACTCTGCCGCGTCTCTTGCTTCACAGATGTATTATTTTCGCGTGACGAAAAGTTTTCGATTGTAACGAACCTGCTTGTAAACAGGTGTCCTTGTATGAAGGAATGTACTGTTGGGCATGTAAATAAATCATTTTCTTGATTCGATATATTTACATATATATTCATCCTCATATTTATTACAGCATTATACCATTATAATATACAACTCGCACATGACTCGTATACCAACAGAAATGATGAAACTGATGACGAGAATGAGCGTGTCGCACGGTTGTCCGATGGTCTCGGAGGAAAGTCTTTTTCCTTCGATTTATCATGGATGATTCGCCGTGGCAATGCGTGATTCGTACTTGGTCCTGATCTCTCAGTATACGTAAAACAGTCCGGTGCAAAATCGACATTGATCGGGAAACCATTAGATCGTTCGATTATGACAACTCATGGTTTGCAACTGCACAATCATTCGTTGAAAAGCTTAATGTTGTGACAAACTTGTATACAGGTTTCCATATATGAAGGGATGCATCCTAGAACATGTGAATAAAACATTTTCTCTATTGAGCGCATACAAAGTGTATAATTAGTTGTCTCCTTCCGATCTTCCTTGTCCCCAGCTTTATCGTCATTCATTTGAACAAAGCGTCGTAAAGACCTTGGAATTCGCATAATTCAACAATTGCAACATACTTAACGTTCTATCGGACAGAGAATATTGTTCTGTCGAAGAATTATGCGTGTACCCAACTGTCGTTCTGCTAATTCGTCTGGTTTTCACCTACTCCACGTTGCAAGAAAAAAAAATCTAGAAAGATGTTTCTATAAATCATTCATAATTGCATCAGATTGTTATATCGGTCTGTTATTGGAAGCGGCATGACTGTCAAGTTTTCGCGTGCTTCTCGAACATTTTGTGTTACCAGTATACGATCTGGAACCTTTGAAACAATTCTGTCCAGAATATAAAACGGAAGGCTTGAAAAAAAAAAAAATTATTAATGTCTCCATCGATGGAGATCTTTGAAAGGGCTTCCGTTTCAAAAAGTGATCAATAAAACACAGGAAACGGCGACTCTATTTTGTTCGATAGGTATATTGATTCTGCAGCGCCACCTAGTTTCCCTCGCAACGGACGGTCTATTGGCGTAAAAAATTTAACGAAATCTTATCCCTTTTTCGAGTTTGTTCGTCGCTCAAAATTTTTTGTAAGTATCACCGCATCACTTTTAATACAAAATCAATCGTGTGTCATCAGTTACATGACAGACAGTTGATAAAATGTTAACCGTCCTGGTTGCAAGCTGAAAGAGACCATCTGTTCGGCGAACGAATAAGACACTGCAACGTCATCGGGCACGTCCAATGAGAGACCGCGGCTAAATCGGTACACCAATCGAGCGTCATCTACTTTGTCGTCAGCCTTGCATATATAAAGAATCGTATCGCGTCTCTCGTTTCAGTCACGAACGGTTTCTCACCGAAAGAAGAGCATCTCGTCCCGTTGAACTAACGCATATATCTTCGCATTACCAATTTCGTCGCATCCAATCCGTACACAGCATTTGAGACAAAGGTACGAATAATATTATTTCCACGTATATAGTTTGATCGAGTGTTTGTCCTATTTTTTTTTGGTCGGCATCGCCATGTTGCAAATTATGTCGAGCAAAAAAATTCTGTATCGTCGACACGTATTATTATTATCCGTGTAAATCTACAATTTTGACTTCCTTTGTTCTGCCTCCATCGGTCGTTGATTCCTCATTCCTCATAAAATTCCATGGCTTCCCCAAACTTCCATGATCGATCTGCTCGACGGAAATCTTAGAATATTGTTTTCTTTTTTGTTTTTATTTAATATTCTACCGATAAGCAGTGCTTCCGGTGTCGAAGAAATTTCCGGAAAGATTCAAAGCACGCGAATCACCCGGTACACAAATAATAGATGTTCCGTCACAAATGTCGACGTTACTGCGTCGTTCGGCCGTTGCAAGATGGCTGCTTCTGATGAGTCATCCGCGGAATCAAAATGATAATCCACTTAATTTAGAGCGCGATGCGTCAGGAACATACGCGAATGTAATTATCGTTGGATTTTCAGGCAATCATGCAGATCTTCGTCAAGACTTTGACCGGGAAGACTATAACCTTGGAGGTGGAGGCGTCCGACACTATAGAAAATGTCAAGGCCAAGATCCAAGACAAGGAGGGCATCCCTCCGGATCAGCAGAGGTTGATCTTTGCTGGAAAGCAACTCGAGGACGGCCGTACCCTGTCCGATTACAACATCCAAAAGGAATCTACTCTTCACCTAGTTCTTCGGCTTCGCGGAGGCATGCAGATCTTTGTGAAGACTCTGACCGGCAAGACCATCACCTTGGAAGTCGAAGCTTCGGACACAATAGAGAACGTGAAAGCTAAGATTCAGGACAAGGAAGGAATTCCACCAGACCAGCAGAGATTGATCTTCGCCGGTAAACAGCTTGAGGATGGCCGCACTCTCTCAGACTACAATATCCAAAAGGAGTCTACTCTTCATCTGGTTCTTCGACTTCGTGGAGGCATGCAGATCTTTGTAAAGACCCTCACTGGAAAAACCATCACGTTGGAAGTCGAGGCTTCGGACACGATAGAGAATGTCAAGGCTAAAATTCAGGACAAGGAAGGAATCCCACCGGACCAACAGAGACTGATCTTTGCCGGAAAGCAACTCGAGGATGGCCGCACCCTGTCCGATTACAACATCCAGAAGGAGTCGACCCTGCACCTGGTTCTTCGACTTCGTGGAGGCATGCAGATCTTCGTGAAGACCCTGACCGGAAAAACCATCACCTTGGAAGTTGAAGCTTCGGATACGATAGAGAATGTCAAGGCTAAGATCCAAGACAAAGAGGGTATCCCTCCAGATCAGCAGAGGTTGATCTTCGCGGGCAAACAGCTTGAGGACGGCCGAACGCTTTCGGACTACAACATCCAGAAGGAGTCGACCCTGCATCTGGTTCTTCGACTTCGCGGAGGCATGCAGATCTTCGTGAAGACTCTGACCGGAAAAACCATTACGTTGGAAGTCGAGGCTTCGGACACGATTGAGAACGTGAAAGCTAAGATTCAGGACAAGGAGGGTATTCCACCAGATCAGCAGAGATTGATCTTCGCGGGTAAACAGCTCGAGGATGGTCGGACTCTGAACGACTACAACATTCAAAAAGAATCTACCCTTCATCTTGTTCTCCGACTCCGCGGAGGCATGCAAATTTTTGTGAAGACCCTGACTGGAAAGACGATAACCTTGGAGGTGGAGGCTTCCGACACAATCGAGAATGTAAAAGCTAAGATCCAAGATAAGGAGGGCATTCCCCCCGATCAGCAGAGATTGATCTTCGCTGGAAAGCAGCTCGAAGATGGTCGCACTCTGTCTGATTACAATATCCAAAAAGAGTCTACCCTCCATCTTGTTCTCCGACTTCGCGGTGGAATGCAGATTTTCGTAAAGACTCTCACCGGCAAAACCATCACGCTGGAGGTCGAGGCTTCGGACACGATTGAGAACGTGAAAGCTAAAATTCAGGACAAGGAGGGTATCCCTCCTGACCAGCAGAGATTGATCTTTGCTGGCAAACAACTCGAGGATGGCCGCACCTTATCCGACTACAATATCCAAAAGGAATCTACTCTCCATCTGGTTCTCCGACTTCGCGGTGGAATGCAAATCTTCGTGAAGACTCTCACCGGCAAAACCATCACACTGGAGGTCGAGGCTTCGGACACGATCGAGAATGTGAAAGCTAAAATTCAGGACAAGGAGGGTATCCCCCCTGATCAGCAGAGATTGATCTTTGCGGGTAAACAGCTCGAGGACGGTCGTACTCTGAATGACTACAACATTCAAAAAGAATCTACCCTGCATCTTGTTCTCCGCCTCCGTGGGGGCATGCAAATTTTCGTGAAGACCCTGACCGGAAAGACGATAACCTTGGAGGTGGAGGCTTCCGACACAATCGAGAATGTAAAAGCTAAGATCCAAGACAAGGAGGGCATTCCCCCCGATCAGCAAAGATTGATCTTCGCTGGCAAGCAGCTCGAAGATGGTCGCACTCTGTCCGACTACAATATCCAAAAGGAGTCTACCCTCCATCTTGTTCTCCGACTTCGCGGAGGTTTCTGATTTCGTAGCTAAAAAATATATACATGTATATACGCAAATCCTCCCAAGAAATCCATCGAAGCGTCAGGTTGAACGACCGCACATTACTACGAAAAAAACGAAAAGAAAAACAACTTGACTAGTACACTGTTAGCTTTTTTTTTACACTTGTGGATCATTCTATTAAGACATGTGATATTTATTTCTATTCTACGTCGACGAATAATAAAGATAAAAAATTACCATTCGAAGATATATTTCTGCGCAAAACTTGTTTCTCTATTACCCTACCTGCTCGTCGTCCAAAGTCCCTGAGTATATAATTCACGAGGTTTCTGCGAAAATACTAGTACGGCAAATCCTCATTTTGCGATCAAATTATGTTTAACATAAAGGTTCGATTAACCAACTATTGTCGAATTACAGTAATCTTGAAGTAAAAACGTTAAACTGAGGTTGCATACAGAAATAAATTAACATAAAGGATTCGTTATTTTCAAACGGACTAAAGCGAGAGACATGATTGGATAATCAATAGCCTATCAGTAATGGTATTTATGGCGTTGCGCATAATCGATGCGGGAGGTCTCTAGTGTCAAGTCTCAGTGAAAATGTTGCGGGTCGATGTTAGTCAGTGAGTCAGGAGACTCGGACAGAGGAGGTCGCTGTCGTAGGGCCCTCCAGCAGGTTCCCCTACTCCGGCAGAGCGCGCGGCTGGGACGCCCCGCCCACCAGGTGGCCGTTCGAAAGTGTAGTTGTGTAGTTTCTTACGAACGAACAGGCGCTGTGTGTGGCTCTCTTATAATCAAGAGAAAATCTTAAATGATACGTGTCGGGGCGCGCTAATATGTAACGAGGAGAGAAAAAAATAAGAACGAGAGGGTAGTTCGCGTCGCGGGTTCTACCACGGGTGTGCGGGGAAGTCCCGTTCAGATATACATATATTTTTTTTTAATTTATATTTTTTCCGTGGGGCCCCCCCAGTGTGTCAAATTAGTACGGGGTGAATCTCACGCGACGGCGACACATTTCGAAACTGGAATCGCCTCTCACGGCTCACGAGAATAAAGTGTTTCATTTGACTAGCCGACGTCAGCTGGTCTTCGGCGTGAGAGACCCGAGATAGAAATGGCGGCGCTGGTGGCAGGTGTCCAGTATGGTTTGTCATCGCACAGCAATTTTCCGGAAAACAAGTCGCTTATATTTGTTAAACTGACCGACTCGGCCCAGCGTGCCATCGAGGACTTTCTTCGTAATCGAGTGAGTACATAATAAATACCGAAGACAGCATCTTGCTCCCAACTAATAACGTCTGCGTTAAACACGAGTGGCTTTACGAGCCGTACGTGCGTGTGTGTCTGTCCGTCTGTCCGTGTGTGTGTGTGTGTCGTAATGTCCGCGCAATTCACAGACCGTTAGTAGCCATATTTTGGGTTAAATTTCCACGTTCCTCGAACTTTTCATCGATATCATCCGACAACGACGATCTATCCCCATTACTCTACGTTCCTTCGTAAATCATTTTCTTTCGGAGTTAAAAGACGAGTCTCGGCTCGAGCCTCAAATAAAATCCCCCCCCCCCCCCCCCCCCCCCCCCCCCCCCCCCCCCCCCCCCCCCCCCCCCCCCCCCCCCCCCCCCCCCCCCCCACCACGTCCACGGGTGCAGAAAGAGAGACAGACACACAGCTGTCTCCCTCGGAGAGGTTTCCCCTGACTTTCTCGAAAGCTGAGTTGGAAGTTTCTTTCGGCCTGTCCCTGTGCGGTTTGACAACGGCATTACGTAATCCAACGGGTTGTGTCAGTCTGTCAGGCAATCCAGAATCTCGACGAGTCGAACTTATTTTCTTCCGATTCACGATTTACATTTAACCTCGCTTTTGTGTCGCACCAAACCGCTCCGATTCTGTTCTCTCTGCTGTCGATGTTGAGGAAGAAAAAATGTAGCCCTCGTACACATTTCTTGATCGATTTCGATGCCGATACCGATTTCCGACAGGAGTACGTACGGGAAACTCCCAGCTGCGTTAGAATCCGTTTTTTTTCTCGGTGCTTCGCATCTTCGAATGGGAAAAGAGTGGAAGTTTTGTACGACCCTAAGTTCGATCGAGATTTTCGAGTCGGCAAGAAAGTTTTCCATCCGAATGATATATTTCGTAAGAATAACAGGCCAGAAATAAGGGAATATGTCTTCTCGCCAAATTATCTGTACAGTTCCCTGCCCAATTTCGTATATCGCACTGAGAAAAATTTATATAGTTAGCATGATCATAGTCTCTTTCTACGATAAAATATGAGTCTCTAAAGGAACGTCTATATTTTATAGTTAGGACAATAACCAGCGACGATAATCGCAAATATAATTATCGTTTAAGCAATTAAATATCTTTCAACAGAAAGTACACGTATAGACATTTCTTTAGGGAGTTATTCTGTATAGTAGAAATAACTACGATTATTTCTCAGGACGAGGAAAAAAAATGAAAAAATGAGGTAGCCCTCGTACACACTTCTCGATCAACTTCGACTTCAATACCGATTTCCGAGAGCGGTACGGACAGAGAACTCTCCGCTGCGGTAGAATTCGTGTTTTCTCGGTGTTACGCATCTTCGGATCGGAAGAGAGTGGAAGTTTTTTACGACCTTAAGGTAGATCGAGATGTCCAAGTCGGCGACAAAGTTTTCTTCCCGTATTATATGTTTCGTAAAAAAAAGGCCAGAAAAGAGGAAATTTATTTTCTCAAAAATAATATGTACAGTTCCCTGTCCAATATCGGTTTTCGTCGAAACGCGGTACTCCACAGGTATTCGACGTGGCTTCCGCGCCACGCTCGCTAACACATCTTTGCCAGAAGGTTTCACCCGCCGAAAAAAAAATAATAATAATAATTAAGAAAAAAAATGTAACCCTGGTCGTGTTCTTCGTCTCCTCGAGCCTCCTCCCGAGCGCCCCGACGTTTTTCGCTTCGCTTACTCGTCGAGGCCCCCTGAAACTTTTGAAACATCTGTCACCCCCGCAAGAGACTATTCTCCCTCGGGAGTTTCCTTCTATCGTCGAATCCTTCGGCGCAGCTATATATATACATATATATTCCATACGGAGTTCAGAATGAGAATGAGAACCATTAGAGCGTAAACGCATGAAGTAAATATATTTGAATGACTTTTTTTTTACATCGTATCGAGGATATTTGTTCGAACGGGCTATAATCGCTCCGACTGTTACGATGTTAACCCGAGATCTTGAATGACCAAGCAGCATCAACAAGTCGGCGAGGGTGATGCGCTGAGCGTGTCCGCTACTCGATTTTATTTTACGCGAGCCGGGACGACATACCAACAATATAAACCTTATCTCCCCGAATATCTATACTCCGGGCTATCTTCGTGTAACCTCCGGCGTGTCCATGGGGCGCGGGCGTCGCGTTTTCGAGTCTCGATACTTCCGTTGAAATAAACACGTATGCATCGCCGTCGACGAGGGATATTGTGACGTTTGACTGGGTTTTCTTCGAAAACGACGAAACGCTAAGGAAATTGATTTTTATATATATAAAGTCAATGCCAGATAATTTATCTCTCTACATGTTCATGTATAATATTATGCTGGGAGGTATAGAGTGATAAAGATACACACTTTCAATACCGACAAAAGTTTTCCCCACCGTTTTACGACTTGAGAAAATTATTTAACAAATAAAAAAATTGAATTAAAAAAACTTGGCGCACAGCAAAAAGGTTTTGGACTTTTAACAAACTTTTTTCTCCACAAAAATCCGAAACTCTTTTATCGTTAATTTAACAGAAGTAATATTTGTAAAATTAACAATCATTTTTGTAAAATGCGCAAAATTTTCTTGTTTTTGTAAAAATGAGAGGAAAAGCATTGCGGAACGTTTGTGGACAAGAACGTGTCGAGCCTGTTTTACTGTGTACATCTCGATTGAATAATTGTGCTCTGACAAATTACCGGCCGAGGGTTTTCTCATATTTATAATATTGACGCCAGCGAGGGTGTACCTATGGTTTCAAATACTCCGGATCGTGATATATTATACCCTATTGTAAAGTGTATTCGACAGAAAAGTACCTACGAGTTAGGGACACAAATACTCGCACACAAACGGATAACACATGCCATACAGAGGTATAGACCTGTCGGCGAGTCTTGCGACGACCATTCCTACTGTGGTATTTTTTTTTCTTTTCTTTTTTTTCCCTCGGGAGTGAATTATCGATTCGTTCGCTGGCTCTCGACGTCGAGACGACTCGTGTGGCCAATGCCCGAAGGGTCGTCGCGCGAGGCCTATATAATAATTTCTTTCCGTTCCATCGATTCTCCCCGCTATACGAGCGACAGCATCATCGGCTGGCGGGTGTACTCTTCACGGTTCGCCTATCAATTCGTCTCTCTCTCTCTCTCTCTCTCTCTCTCTCTCTCTCTCTCGCTCTCTCGCTCTCTCGCTCTCTCGCTCTCTCTCTCACTCCGTCGCACTCCCGATGCATCCCAACAGTGCACCGAGCCACGATATCGCAGGCATGCCGAGCGCGTTAATTATCAACGCTTCGTCCCTATGAATCTCTTCGATCATTACAGGGTCGCTACGCACCACAGAAAATACCTCGAAAATCCCGGGAAACCATAACGACCTGTAATTATCGGGAAAAATATCAGGGAATTTTGTAATTCGTTGGATTTTGTTTGTTTTTTTTAGATTCCCACAGAAGAAGCGATTATAGCAAAAAAATTTTAAAAATCAAGATTTTAATGTCAGTGTACTTACAAAAGTTTAAAATGGGTCGAGAAGTGCAATTTTTAACTGTCGTCCGAATTTGTGTGTAAAAAACTAAAGACGTTTGTTATTCGTCTGAAAAATGTGAAAAATATGCACGAGTTGGCAAATTTCGAAGTCGGCGGTGCGTAACAACTCTGACTTGAATTCCAGGTTAATGCGTTGGAGATTCGTAGCAAACTCGTGCCTCTCCGGATAGCTCGCGCGTGGTGCCCGATCGCTGCGATTCTGTCCACTACGAGGTTCCCCCGCGGCACATCACACGCTCGCTCATTTTTCTTCATTTACGCATCGCGTACCTTATGAGAATTTATAATTAGAACCACCAACTCGGTTTTGACTCGGTGACGACTTGCAGGGACACAGCTGGTCGCTTCGTTTCATGAGGCTGATTTCTTCCTCCTGTCGGGCCGCTCCATTCCCTTTGCTCCTTCGACTATATTTATCTTTCGACTTCTCGTGTCTTTCTCTATGCCTCGTTTACGGTCGCACCTTTCTTCGTGTTCAAACCTAAGGTGATAAACGGCTTAGGGAAACTCGCCGGAAAAACAACATGTACAGGATTTATTTATTTATTTTCGTGATCGACACTGTTTTACCTGTGTAGGTAGGCTTTGCTCGTCCCTTCATTTCCTTTTTCGTAAAAACATTAACTCTGCGACGACACCGTGTAAAACGCAGAACACCGCCTTTCCAGGCCAATAATTACTACCACGGTCAAATGAACAATCTCATCGATTAGCCACGATAGAAAACAAACTCGCTCGGATGCGAAGCTCCCTACCGCTTTTTTTGTTACAATTATAGTTTTATTATTTTTCATTTCCTTGCCGATAATTCGTGCTTGAATTAACGCTCAACTTCTCGCTAATTATTGAGTCATTCGATAATGCGGCCGACTGCAGATGTCTACGGGCACTTCTCGTGAGGTTCAATTGACAAACAAAACGACTGTTAATTTCACTCATTGAAATTCCGTGAGAAATTAAAATAATTTTTATTTTTTTTTTTACAAATTGTATTCGGAAAGTAAGTTCCGGTTTTCGTACGACCAGGACATCGTCAGTAGTGCACGGTGAGTCTCTCGGCGTCCCGGATACGCATGAAAAAATATTGCCACTGTTTGTACCGGCCGCAGCTCATGGTAACCTGCACTCGCGTGTCGCATTTGTTTTTTTTTCTTTGGATCCTCAATACCGAGAATCAGAGATGAAGCCTCGAGAGGCTTCAATTATTATCGGTCGTGATTATCTTCTCGTCCATGCCGCGAGCCGGAGCGGTAAATCGCTCGATTCCTTATAAAATTTTTTTTTAAAAACGAAAAAAAAAGAAAAACAAAAAATGAAATCGCGAAATCTTTTTCTTTTATCCGTGAAAAATAACGGGTTGAAAAATTTGAAATTGCATATCGTTAACTCCGCAATCGGCGAATACCTTGAATAACGATCGGGAGGATCAGCGGCGTTTAATTGTAGGCTAACTTCCGTGTAATTACCAGCAGGCCGGATTACGTGCCGAGGTAGACGTTAACACTAGGACGACGGAGGTATAATTTTCTTCGACGTTATTCGCCAAGTTTGACCCCGCGTGATTTTTTATTTTTTGCATTATTTCAATTTATTTATCGAGGAGAAAATGTGGAGGAAAAAAAGCGTTCGATAGATTTATTTCTGGGGGCCCCACCCAGCCCGGCAGTTACCCAGGGCCCAAAAAAAAAACGTTAGACATTGTTTCACGATA